>JAQMRL010000017.1:616223-861223 GCA_035578175.1 Catonia carolina | reverse complement strand
TGTAGGTGAAATTTTTTGCTAGCCTTAACTCGCTAACTAAGCGTTTTCAGGCATATGTTTATATGAACTTTTTTCTTATTTTTAGCTATAGAATGAGATCCCAAGAGATTGCCGTATAGTTTTGAATCACCCTGTATAGTACTACAAGTTGTTTTAATAAGCATTTGATCACTAAATACTAGGGTGATTCAAAAAGAGCGCCGGTTTTTAAACGGCTGGTAAATTTTTGTTTATCGGTTGGCAACATTGTTTGACCTCATTTCTATTTCGGAGAACATTCCGATTGACGATTCAGTTGCAGTTTCTCTTGTTCGCAGTGTAATACTCTCGCAGTCTCTGTCTAACCATGGAGAAGTTTACTATTGCGCAACGAGTGTTAATCGTCAAAACATTTTACTAGAGTGGAGAGAGTTATGCGGCTACTGTCAGGCGACTTCGCGGTACTCTAGGACGTAATGAAGCACCGAACGAATCAACAGTTCGCAGGCTCATGAAAAAGTTTTTTGAGACGGGTTCAACAGTCGACCTTAAAAGTTCTGGACGTCGTCGTTCTGGCCGAACTGAGCAGAACGTTGCGTTGGTTCGTGACAGTGTGGCTGTTAGCCCAGCAAAATCAATACGTCGCCGTTCTCAACAATTGGGTTTAAGATATTCTTCTGTACGGAGAATTCTTCGGTACGATCTCTAATATCACCCGTATAAAATTCAGTTGACGCAACATTTGAAAGTGGCAGACCACCAGAAGAGACGACAGTTTGTTGACTGGGTATTGAGAAAACGGCAGGATGATGACACCTTCGCAAACAAAATCATTTTCAGTGATGAGGCGCACTTCCACTTAAACGGTTTTGTTAATAAACAGAACTGCCGTATGTGGGGTTTAGAAAACCCCACATACGGAAACTTGTCCCACATAGTCGAAACTTGTCGTGCAGTAATATCCAATTTCATGGACAGAGTTGATGCGTGCCAGCGCAGTAGAGGAGGACACAAAATGCATGACATCATTTTTCATACATAAAATCGGAAGGTAAGATGAACTTGTTGATGTATTTATTTTCAGTTTTTCAATAAAATAAATCTCTTAATTTGATATATCAAAACCGGCGCTCTTTTTGAATCACCTATATGTGCTTCCCATTTCAATAAACATTCCTTCGTAATTATACTTATCTGGGCTTAACACCCAAAACAAAGAAATATCTTACTCTGTTCTAGCACTAAAAAAAATCTGATGTGAAACACTCACACAACTTTCTCTTGCCAATGCAAATAATTAATAATAAACCTAACTTTATTAATAAAATATTAGAAATAAACAAAAACTAACCTCTAAAACATAACCTTATTTTAATCATGAGTGAATGACGCAAAATGACAATCTAACTCAGTTTGCCTTAAAAATACGGAAAATCACGCTTTCACGCTAAACTAGGCTTTGTAGAGAAAAATGCTCTAAACAAAAGTTGTAGATCTTTTAATTTTCTATAAATTTAATTATATACACTTTTGTCGTAAAATGCATGCTAAGACCGAAATGTTAAAAAAATCGATTTTTCTCACGTTTTCGTGAGAAAAAAAACAGAAAATCGCAAATTACCGCTAAACTAAGCGTTATACAAAAAAATGTTTGAAATAAAAGTTGTAGAATTTTATATTCTCTACAACTTTTATTATATAACGTTTTGCGCTAAACTGCATATTAAAGCTGCAATCTTAAAAAGAAAATGTTTTTACGTAAAAACAGCCTCAAGCAGAATTTCAGCAAACATGACGCCTACCCTATATTGTAAAGCATAAAAAATGTAGTAAACCAATTGATTTTAAAAAAAATCGTAGGACTAGTTTTTGAGAAAATCGCAAAAAAGTGAAAAATTATACGAATAAACTACTACTTCCGGTTGACCGATTTTGATGAAAATGTTCGTGTCGGGTCCTCAAGTGGTAACTAACTTAAGTTACAAGTTTCAAGTTCATACGATGTTCCGTTCTTGAGATATTCTGTTCACACACACACGCACGCACGCACGCGCACACACACACACACACACACACACACAGACCAATCGCCAAAAACATGTTTTTTTTGGATTCAGGGGGTCTGAAAACGTGTATATCCGGTGAAGAGTGGATTTCTTAAAATCGACATGAAAACAATACTTTCCTTTCTATATATTCATATAGTCAAGAGAAAGTAAAAAACCTCTAGAGGTTCAAACCAGCCTTTCAGCTGATTACTTAAACTACCGGACTGAAACAGCAAATACGTTTGGTACTTACGTGGACACGTAATTTCACTATAGGAAAACTTCCTATGAATTTCTCCCGCTTTCGTTTTCTTTTGTTCCGTTGTCATTGGCTCTGAAATTTTAACAAATAAAATTCAATTTAGAAAGACAAAACTCCATTTTTACTTCCTCTGCCCTATATGAAAAATCTTGTGAGAAACACTTACACATCTTTCTCTTGCCAATGCAAATAATTAACAATATAACCTGAAATTAGTCGAGTTCGAGTCCTGAAAGAAGCGAGCTTGCGTTTGGGGTGACGACGTCGTAGCTAGGCTACCTTGTCGTTCGGGGTTGTTCGGATGAAAGGAACTTTTTGGAATTTTCCTTTATTTGGAATTACAGATGATTAATTGGGGGAAAGATGGGGTCGTAATCGGGATAACAGCGAGAACATTGCCTTGGGAAGGGAAGCATTTTCTAGTCGGGAGTGTTCCTTACTAACGGGTGTTTTATTAAGGACGCAGCCCTGATTATAAGAAGATACAAGTAATACATCAGTAAATTTTCTGTCCCCCAATCGGTATGTTGGCAACAATGTACTCAAGGCCAACTACCTAACACAGTTAAAATGTTCCAGTCAAGCATTAGTGTGGTGACAGCAGTCGTTTCGTTATATTGTGTCAGCAATGGTTTTTTCCAAGGAAGAATTAAGGCGGCGGGAAATTGCACACCAAACACCAATTTCACGTGAGTACAATGCTTTTTCATGGAAAGCATGAGAATTTGTTGCACTCCATATTCTACAGTTCTGACTATTCACATAGCCATCTAAATAAAACCAAGCCTCATCACTAAAATAAAAATGATCCAACAATTGAATATAATTTTCTTCAACCAAAGATCGAAACCACCGACAATATTGTAATCGTTTCTGATGGTCTGTAGCTTTCAGTTCATGAGTTACGCCAAAGCGATAAGGATGCAAATGTAACTTTTCGTAGCTCTGAAAACAGTAGTTAATGTTAGCCCAGCTTGCGATGATAATCTTCTAAGCGATTTTTTTAGGTGATTGAGTCAAACGATTTTTCAAATCTTTGAGAACTTCCGCGGTAAACTTTGCTGGCTGGCGAGGTGGTTTCTCATAGAGTACACTGCCAGTTCTACGGAATTTATTTATCAAACGCAATATTGACGATTTATTCGGAACGGCAGAACGGGAAAATTTCAACTGAAACTTATTCTGCACACATTTGTAAGATTTACTCGCTATGTAAGTCTCTACAATAAACACGCGTTCTTCCTTGGAAAAAAACCATTGCTGATAAAAAAAAACGAAGCGACTGTTGTCACCACACTAATGCTTGACTGGAACATTTTAACTGTCTTAGGTAGTTGGCCTTGAGTACAGTGTTGCCAACATACCGATTGGGGGGACAGAAAATTTACCGATATATTACTTCTATCTTCTTATAATCAAGGTTGCGTCCTTAATAAAACACCTCCATGGATATAAAAAAACAATCATCATTGCTTTAAATTTTGACTCGCTCATTCGAGCTTTTTTGGCTCTCTGTACAGTTCGGCTCTTCCAGTGGATGGATTGGCGCTTCGTTTCCGAATCATAGGTAAAAAACCACGTTTCATCACATTTTATTATCTTCTATCTTTTCCCTAAGGTGAAATCTACATAAAAAGGGACAAGATTTGAGTCTGTTGAAGCTGTAAAAGAGAAAGCGGCACGTGTCCTGAAGGAGCTGACAGAAGATGACTTTCAACAGTGTTCCCACCAATGGAAAATTCACATGGAGTGTTGTAGGGATAGAGAAAGAGTGTATATTGAAGGTGACAATAAGTGATTATGTATAAAATTAAAATTAAACTTTTTACAACGTCAGCTCGTTATTTAATAGCCACACCTCGTATACACTTTTGTCGTAAAATGCATAATAAGACCGAAGTCTTAAAAAAACAATTTTTTTCTACGAAAGCACAGCCGCCTCTAGAATTTCAGCAGACAAAGTGCCTACTCTGTCTTGTACAACTCAAAAAATGTAGTAAATGAAATGATTTAAAAATAAATTGTAGGAGCAGTTTTTGAGAAAATCGCAAAAGTAAAAAACTACCCAAATACAGCTTACTATTTCCGGTTGAGAGATTTTTATGAAAATGTTTGAGTCGAGTCCTCTAGTAGTAACTAACATAAATTTCAAGTTTCAACTTCGTACGATGTTCTTTCTTGAGATACACACAGACCATTCGCTAAAACCATGTTTTTTGGGTTCAGGGGGCCTGAAAACGTGTATATCCAGTGATACTCGATTTGGAAAAATCGACATAAAACCAATACTTTCCTTCCTATTATATTCATATAGGCAAGAAAAAGTAAAAACACAAAAGACTTTAGAATAATTAGTAAAAGTATAAAAACTTATTGAGTGTATAAAAAGTTATCTTAGGGCAGAAAAGACTACCAAAGTTCTCTCACACACACGCACACACAACAATTTCTAAAAACTTGTTTTTTGGGTTCATGGGGTCTGAAAAGCCCATAACAGACAGATGGAGTGTCAAATTATTTTCACTCAGCCTGTTCGTTGCAGGGCTAAAATAAATAGCTCTTTTCTTATCACATGGTCAGCCAATTAAATGACTGAATCATTTAAGAACAGAAGAGGTAGAGGTGTACTGTGACATTAATCAGAGTTATCTCCTCTGAAAGTAATGAATTTCATTATACAACCAGACCCTGTGGTGATAGAAGTGAAGGTGTCATTTGCAGAGTAAAAAACATGTGCTTTTCAGAGGGCCCGGCATGCTGGTAAGCGTACTTTTCCAATCAGTGAGTTATGGCAATGGTAAACCACCTCACTCCTCGTTTTACTTAGTAAAACCTCTACAGATTCAAACCAGCTTTGGGCTGATTACCTAAACAACAACGGGGTCTGAAAACGTGTATTTTCGATGAATACTCAATTTCGAAAAATCGACAACAAAACAATAATACTTTCCTTTCTATATGTGTACACTGGACGTAAAGGGAACCAAGTCACAATTTGCTAATTTTACAGAAGAGCTAAATGAATGTTTTTCTATGTTGGTTTATCTAGAATTTTTTAAACTTAATTTATAGGATTTCATTAATAATTTCAGGCTCTTTAATACCCATTTCTCAAAATTGTAATTTTTTTCATAGTTTTTAAATTACTGGACTTGGTGCCTTTTACTTCTGCAACAACTTTTTTTAATTGTTCATGCCTTTAAGGCAAAACACTATGTCCATAAGTGTGTGGAATGTTTTGTGGAATCATACTACAATGTAGGAGGTGAAAAGCAGTATGTAAAACATTAGGTATCATTTAACAATATCAGAGGTATAAAACCCTATGTGGACATGATGTCTGAGAAATTATTAATATCCCAGATGTTGTGATTATTTACCTTGGTATTATAATGGGACTTTGTGCCCTTTCCTACTAGCTAAAGCATGTACAGTAGAATCTCGGTAGTCCGGCCGTGCAGTAGTCCGGCACCTCCAGTAATCCGGCC
The DNA here is from genome assembly GCA_035578175.1 of Catonia carolina. NCBI lineage: Eukaryota > Metazoa > Arthropoda > Insecta > Hemiptera > Achilidae > Catonia > Catonia carolina. Next base: position 855,446 of record JAQMRL010000017.1, on the reverse strand, counting down.
CTTAAAATATTAGGCCTAAAAGTATAATCCTCATCCATGACAGATTTTGGTAAAAGATTTAAATTGAATTACAGAAATCAACTCCATCTAATTACGGCGGATTTAATATAAGTTAACATGTATGTTTAAGATTTGATTAAAGAAATGAATAAGCAGACCTTAATTATTGTTAAATGGAATAATTTTTGACCTTTTATCCAAAACCCAGAACTGGGTCATACTCTATACTTCATGCGGAATTGACAACGAAACGTAATTATTCTGAGAACAGGAGCACCCCCACACCGCACTAGGCTATGACAATAGCCGATAATTATGTTTAGTACAATGACTACACAAGTACTCGGCAAACCTTTTTTAATTAATTAATTAAAACCTTTTTTAATTAGTAGTTAATTTAATTTAAAATCACATAGAAATCAATGCATATTCATTTTTCATTTTAATTTATAAATTATAATTCCAAAATTCCAACACATCCAGTAATCCGGTATTTTCAGTTCTCCGGCACTCTCTCAGTCCCGAACAGGCCGGACTACTGAGATTCTACTGTATTATTAGGTGTAGGATACCTCTGAAAAGAGCACAAAAAGTTATATCTTCTTCTTCTTCAGGTGCCTTCTCAATTACGGAGGTTGACTATCATCATGGTTAGTCGTACTTTGTCTACTGCTGCTCTGAAAAGGTCATGCGACGAGCAGTTAACCGCTTCTCTCAGGTTTCTTAACCAGGATATTCTTCTGCGTCCCACCGAGCGTTTACCAACGATTTTTCCTTGAATTATGAGATGCAGAATCTCGTATTTAGGCCCCCTCATGATGTCTCCAAGGTGATAGTATGAATCTAAGCTTTCTGCAGCTGCGGGATGAAGGGGACAGACGAAGTACCAGACTACTGCTACGTCACAACACTGTATACTGTTCGCCAACAGGCGAACAGTATATGGCATGTAGGGAGGGTAGCGGGACAGAGAGAGAATGTGTTGCGTCAGCCGTTCCCCTCAACTCATTTCAATCAGTGGAGGGTGTTCAAGCACAATAGTGACAATACGCGGTACGGTAGGGCACTCTGCCGGCCAGTTTCGTTCACTACACTCTAACAAGCTCATTTTTCATCAAAAAATTCTGAAAATATAACTTTCGCTTATGGATCTTATTTTATTACACTAAAAATGTTATTATTATGCTCTGATATTTATATAAGATACGCTCGTACAAAGTTAGACGTTTAAATCTCATCGCATTTTTTGCGTATCACGTAGGCTAATATAGGCCCTAACTTTATTTCCAGGATTACATGATATGCGTTTTATTATTTTGTTATAAAATATAAAATTTTATCTGTAATTTGATGTATGTAGGACAGAAAGAGAAATAATAAACGAGCTTGAAAAAATCACTTTTTGAAGGGAAGTCAAAGATAGATCATCGTGTCTGGTGTCTACTTCCTGTTAATATTCCAAGAAGCTGAATCAATTTTAATAGTTGTGAATTTTATTCGAAACATACGTCAAATTTTAGAAATCAACTACACACGCACAATATCAGTTGTTTGACATTTTAACAAAAACAACCGTATAGTAAATATAACAGAATGAGGGTATGAGGTCCCTTTCTTTCGGGCCTGTCAAAACGTATGGATACATCATTTAGAAAAAAAACTTATTGCCTATTACCCCAAATTGAATTGCAGACATTCTCTCCCTAATTTTGTGCGCGCGTAACTAATCGGCTTTCGACAGTGACACAAATGTTAAAGCGATAACCGCACGTACACAACAAAACGAGTAATGAGTATATACTACTTTAGAGGCAGCCTGTATCTTTAGTCGACAGGCTACGGCGCCGTGGTGGGGGATCTACTTACTGCGCATGTGCGGCCCGCATGCCACCGTAGTTGGTCACCTTTATACTAATCATCTCACTGCTCTTCGCTAGGCAGTAGGCTGCGTAGTGCGGTGACATACGAGGGGGTACCCAAAAGAAACCGGAATTATTTTTTAAAACTATTTATTTTTAATTTTTTTACAAAAAAACCTTATCCCCTTCAAAATACTCTCCATTACAACTAATACATTTGTCCCACCGGTGCTTCCACTGTTCAAAACATTTTTTGTACTCCTCTTCAGTGATGGCTGCCAGCTCATCCGTCGTTTTTTTCTTGACATCATCAACGCTGTTAAATCGAAGACCTTTCATGCCCCTTTTCATGCGCGGGAACAAGAAAAAATCACACGGAGCCAGATCGGGTGAGTACGGTGCGCGTGGTAGCAAAACCATGCCGTTTTTCGCCAAAAACTGGGTAACCGAGATTGCCGTGTGTGCAGGCGCGTTGCCGTGGTGGAAAAACCAGTCCCCTGTCTGCCACAAATTAGGTCTTTTACGACGAATGCTGTTTCGTAGTCTTCTTAACACTTCAAGATAAAAAGCTTGATTTACCGTCTGGCCTGGTGGAACGAACTCTGAATGGACAATTCCCCTCACATCAAAAAAACAAATCAGCATTGTTTTGATGTTCGATCTGACTTGACGACTTTTTTTTTGGTCGGGGTGATAATGAAGTCTTCCATTGACTGGATTGTTGTTTGGTTTCTGGGTCGTACCCATAGCACCAAGACTCGTCACCCGTAATGATCTTGACATGAAATCTGGATCAGTTTAAAGCTGTTGTTTCAAATCACTACACGTTTCAATTCGACGTTCCTTTTGAGTGTCTGTCAGAACCCGAGGCACAAACTTGGCAGCGACTCTTTTCATTGTCAAGTCTTCTGTTAAAATGCGTTGGACTGAGCTCCAAGATAACCCACTAACCTGTGATATTTGGTCAATGGTCTGTCGTCGGTCTGTTCGTACAATTTCTTTCACTTTCACAACATTTTCGTCTGTTCGGGAAGTCGACGGTCGTCCAGAACGAGGTTTGTTCTCAATCGACATGTCGCCATTTTTAAAGCGCAAAAACCACTCGTACACTTGGGTTTTTCCAATAGCGTCGTTTTTGTAAGCTGTGTTCAACATTACAACTGTTTCCGCGGCGTTTTTACCGAGCAAGAAGCAAAATTTCACAGCCGCACGTTGTTCATTAAAACTTGCCATCATGAAAAACGACACGAGCACAAAACAGCACTAGCGAGAACAATCACTGCACGAGAACAGAACAAGCTAGATCAACGAACAAAATGGCATTGAACTGGCAATGAGTAGCACTACAAGCAGCCTAGTTGCGGGAATTTGTACTGCACAAGCTCCGCCCACAGCAGAGCTATTCCGGATACTTTTGGCTACCCCCTCGTACGTGGTTGTTGTTTTCACTATTCCCTGTAGACGGCGACACACAATATATTATGTAGTTTGGATAGTACCCCTCACTACTACAAACATAATACAAGTAAAACGTTACTACTACTAACGCAATCTCTCACAGTAGTATGCGGTCTTGGGTTCGAATCCCATTCAGGCATGGCATATTTTCATACGTTACAAAAAATCATTTCATCCTTCACAGTCTGCATTAGCAGTAATTGCACAACAGTCGGACGTTAAACCAAAAAAAAAAAAAAAAATCTCACAGCAGTAGTGACGTAATGCATACCTCTCAGCTGCACAAAGCTTGGCAACGGGCAGTTTATGTATCAGACGAACTAATGTCCCATAGCCGAGCGAGTGAGAGGGAGATATGTGGCATACCTACGCATGCGCTCAAAGGACTTTACCGTAATAATCCAAATCTGAAAACATATTACAGTCGTTATCTTGCTCGTTAGTTCACTGCATGCATAAACACTTGCTCACAACAATGAGTAAAATTAAAGACAATGTTATTGGAACGGCGCGTATGGGTTGAGCGAGTGAGAGCGTTATGCATTCTCTCACTCCCACGGTTAGGGGACTGCAGTTCATCTGAATACTGTATGTCAGTTTTCTTATCTTTATACTTTGGCGGATTTCCAGCTCTTTCCTGAGGACTTATACATTTGTGACCCTGTCCGTCCACAGTATTCAAAGTATTCTCCGGTAGGTCCATATTTCAAACGCTTGTAGTCGGGTCTCACATTCCTTGGTGAGTGTCCACGCCTCTACCCCATACTAGTGTAGAGCGTTCACTGTTTCAACCAGTCACCGTGATCACGGTGACAGTGATATTGCGTTCACAGTTACTTTTAATAGTTACTAGTGATTTAGCAATAACTGTGTATTTTCTTAGTACATTTTTCAGTTGTTATTTCATGATAACTGAAGTTTTGATAAACTAAAATAATGGGCAACATATATATATAAAATAAAAATTTAGCCTAAAACTGATTAACACAAGGTATCCTAAATTAGTAATAAAAATAACATTTTGTACAAAAAAGAGAAAGTACATGAAGCAATATTTACAACTGAAAAAATAACAACGCACATTATAAATAAAATAGCTAGGTAGAACGCGGCGTGCAATAAAAAGAATACTATAATGTAATTGTGTTACCGCGATCAGAGATGTAAAGGAACTACCCTTGTTTTGTTTAGTCTAGTAGATGAAAAACATAACAAGGGGAAGAGACTGAGAGAGGGAGAGAGAAGAGTGCGTAAAATTGAAGTAAAAAAGAATGGACGTGCCGGTTATCAAAGGAGAGACGACAAGGAGAGCAAGCCCAGTGAACAGACCAACATATCTTACGCACCTATCATAGGGGCCTTGAAGAAGAGTAAGCATATTCTGTCGTATTGTCTATTAACTGTGAACAGTGAATAAGTGCGTGAATTTGTTCACTAGTTTCTAAGGTAAAGAATCTATTAGTCTTAAAAGTGACAGTGAACAGTGAATGAGTAAGTAACTGATTTTTGTAAAAGTGATTGAAGGAACGAGAGGTCTGTTACTCTTCTATCTGTAGAATTACGGTCGCCATGTCGTCCTGCCTTAAACAGTGAACAGAGAATGAGTAAGCGATCTTTGTAACAGTGACTGGGGACCGGTTACTCGCCTATCTGAATAACTGTGGTCACCGTGACTTATAAGTAACCGTGACTCGTTCACAGCGACAGTTCTTTTGTCTCTTCTATACCCCATACAAGAGGATGGGAAAGACGTAGCACTTCAAGAGGCGGGTCCTGGTTTCGAGGCTCAGGTCGCGGGCCCATGTAAATAAGTCAATTTAGAAAAAAATGGACTTTGTGCCCTTTATTTCTGGTGTACAGATATAATCATATAGGCAAAAAAAGTAAAAACAAAAATTACTTACTGAGTGCATAAAAAGGTATCTTCGGGCAGAACGGACTATCGAAGTCATAATCGTATTCGTCAAGCCCAGGTATCGGAGTAAGTGTCATCTTGAATAATGTAATAGAATCAATTAACCACGAAAACTGTTTAAAATTTAAAAGACATATTTTAATATAATTTAATCATAAATACAATGATTAATTAATGTTGTTTTTTTAAAAGTTTAGTTTTACATGTATTAATTTCTACATTGTGAGTGTATGTAATGATCGAAAGGTGATGTTTGTAAATAAACAGTCTCTTAGCAACCAGGATTGTTATCTTCATCAGCTGAAAAAATGGCGGGAACCCACAATTATTAATTTTCATAAATAAAATCACAACGAAAATAAAATATGTTGAATCAGGTGTGTTCAAAAAATAACGATTTTAAAATTTTATTGGTTGTACCGGATGGCTCGTAACCACGAATTGAGGGATTTGCCGGCCGCGTTGGCGATGTTGGTAACGTGCTCGCCTCTCATCACGCGGTCTTGGGTTCGAATCCCACTCGGGCATGGCATTTTTTCATACGTTACAAAAAATTCATTTCATCCTTCACAGTCTGCATTAGCAGCAATTTGCAAAACAGTCGGACGTTAAACCAAAAAAAAAAAAGAGGGATTGTCGGTTTCCCCATGAGATGGGACATTTCATTTTGATAAGTTGTTAATATTGTTATGTTGGTAGCTTCACGTACAACATTAATTATACTTGTCTGTAACAGTGGCTAACGTGAGGTAAGTCTCCGTGTACTATTTTTTTTACTTAATATTTTTACTTTCTCTAGCTTATAAATGAATAAATAGAAGGAAAGTATTAGGTATATATTCATGTGGATTTTTCGAAATCGAGTTTTCACCGTATCTACAAGTTTTTGACCCCCTGAACCCAAAACACATGTTTTTAGCAATTGATGTTTGTGTGTGTGAACAGAATATCTCAAGAACGGAACATCGTACGAACTTAAAACTTAAGTTACATACCACTACCGGTCCCGAAACGAACATTTTCATCAAAATCGGTCGACTTATTTGAGTAGTAGTTTATTCGTGTAATTTTTCACTTTTTTGCGATTTTTTCAAAAACTGGCCCTACGATTTTTTTAAAATCACCTGGTTTACTAAGTTGTATTTGCTATACAAGATAGGGTAGGCGCTATGTCTGCTGAATTTCTTGGTGAGGCTGTTGTTTTTGTAAAAAAATTGTTTTTTAAAGATTGCGACTTTAATATGCATTCAGCGCAAAAATGTATATAATAAAAGTTGTAGAGAATTTAAAATCCTACACCTTTTATTTCCAAATTTTTTTTGTATAACGTTTAGTTTAGCGGTAATTAGCAATTTTCTTTTTTTCTCAAGAAAACGTGTGAAAAATCGATTTTTTAAATATTTCGGCCTTAGTATGAATTTTACGACAAAAGTGTATATAATCAAATTTATAGGAAATTAAAAGATCTACAACTTTTGTTTACAGCTTTTTTCTCTACAGAGCCTAGTTTACCGTGAAAGAGTGATTTTCCTTATTTTTAAGCCTAACTGAGGTTGGTTTTCAATTTGCGTCTTTCACTCATGATTAAAATTAGGTTATGTTTATTGAGGTTAGTTTTTTGTTAATTTCTAATGTTAGGTTTATTGTTAATTATTTGCATTGTCAAGAGAAAGTTATGAGTGTTTCACACCAAATTTTTAAAAATAAACTATAAACAAATCTTTTGAATTTACAAATCACAAGTTGAGGCCTCATTACCCTGAGTGACTCTCATTATATCAATTATTCATGTGTTAAAAGAGAAAATTACTTCAGTATACGAAGGTATCAGACGAACTAATGTCCCATAGCAGAGCGAGTGAGAGGGAGATAAATATGTGGCATAACTACGCATGCGCTCAAAGGTCTTTACCGTAATAATCCAAATCTGAAAACAAACTACAGTCGTTATTTTGCTTGTTAGTTTACTGCGTGCATAAACTCTTGCTCATAACAAAGAATAAAATTAAAGACAATGTTATTGGAACGGCGTGTACGGCTTGTGCGAATGAGAGCGTTATGCATTCTCTCACTCCCACGGCTAGGGGACTGCAGTTCATCTGAATACTGTACGTACTGCTCGAGTCCCAGCTGCGTGTAGTTGCGGGGTGAAGAGTACGGGTGAGGTATAATGAATGAGTGACGCATGCTGGGAGAACTATTGTTGTATTACTCTCATACAAAACATTTCGTTTCAAACTTTCCGTATTAAACATTTATATTTGTTTGCATTTATTACAATTATTTTTTTACATATTTCGATGTTTTTTTTTTTTTTTTTTTTTTTTTTTTTTTTTTTTTTTTTTTGCGCCCTGGAGACTCCAGGAGGAGTATAGGACATGTCGTCAGATGTAACACCTGAAATACATATAAGAAACACACTATGTTATTGTTCTAACTAAATAATAGCTAGCGCCATCTAGTGTATATAATGTGTACCTACCTGTCATTTTACAAATAAAAATCAGTCTGTTTTCAACTACTATCCATGCGTTTTATTAGGTTATGGGCCCAGCCACATAATTCGCGATATAGTCAAGTTATATTTCGGATTATTTACTTTTTGTGGACTATCAGTGCGCCGTTACACGTGAAATATAAAATAACGGTGGAAATCGCTATATTGTTCCTTGAAGTCTCTTTACGATGATTCCGGCTTTACGCGTCGCATCAGTCTACTTCGTCAGCTGATTTCAATTCGATTGGAAGATTGCGAATCGATGGGACCCTACGTTACGCAAATTGTAGATACCGCACAAAAATTGAAAGGTACCGGTTTCCAGATAACTGATGAGTGGATTGGGTCATTGTTATTGGCGGGGCTGACAGAAAGATTCGCTCCTATGATCATGGCCATTGAACACTCAGGAATCACTATCAGTACGGACGTCATCAAATCAAAATTATTAGACATGAGTTCGGAAGTCGACAGCCATAACGGAACGAACAACGCTTTTTTGTCTAAAGGTTGGCAGCAGAAGAATAAGAAAAGTAGCAACACTGATACGAAGTCAAAAAAGGCGTCATCGACGAAATCTGTCAAAACGATACGCTGTTACAAATGTAAACAACTCGGACATTACATGAATAAATGTCCAAATAATCAAAATAAAAGTGAAACAAACGCTTTTAGTGCTATATTCATGAATAGTGCCTTTCATAAATCAGATTGGTACGTAGATTCAGGGGCAAGTTCGCACATGATAACAGATCAGAGTTGTTTACAAAATGTTAGACTCGACCACAAAGTAAAGGACATAGTAGTCGCAAATAAAGAAACAGTACCAGTAATTTGCTCAGGAAATACGATGATTACAACCATAGTTGATAATTCTGAGTTCGACATTATAGTCAAGGATGTATTGTGTGTCCCTAACCTATCAACCAATTTGCTATCGGTAAGTCAACTTATTCGAAATGGGAACAAAGTTAATTTCGAAGAAGAAGTTTGCTGCATACGCAATAGACAGGATGTACTGATTGGAAAGGCGAATTTGGTTAATGGAGTGTACAAATTGGATATCAAGCCAGAAAGTTTGGTAGCGTGCTCAGCTACAACTTTGACAAGTGAGATATGGCACCGGAGGCTAGGACACATTAATAGCAAGGACCTGAATACTATGAGAAATGGCGCTGTAGAGGGGATATCATACATTGATAAAGCAGAAATTGATAAATCTAACTGCATCACATGTTGTGAGGGTAAGCAGGCTAGATTACCTTTTTCTCACAAAGGTAAAAGGTGTGAAAATGTGCTTGAAATTGTTCATGCGGATCTATGCGGACCGATGGAACAGGTCTCATTGGGACAAGCAAGATATTTTTTGCTTTTTGTTGATGATTGTAGCAGAATGGCATTTGTCTACTTCCTCAAGGCCAAAAATCAAGCTTTGAAGTATTTCAAGGAGTTTAAAGTTCTTGTTGAGACTCAAACAGGAAAGAAATTGAAGACTTTAAGAACAGATAATGGCGGAGAATTTTGTTCTGCAGAATTTGAAGATTATTTAAAGAAGAATGGAATTGTGCATCAAACTACAAACCCGTACACGCCAGAACAAAATGGTTTATGCGAACGTCTAAACAGGACAGTTGTGGAGAGAGCTCGATGTCTATTGTTCGAAGCCAATCTAGAGAAAAGATTTTGGGCAGAGGCAATAAATACTGCTGTCTATTTGAGAAATAGAACGCTAGCTTCGGGATTACAAAAGACACCGTATGAGCTGTGGAGCGGGAAGAAGCCAGACCTCAGCCATGTTCGAATATTCGGTAGTCCAGCAATGGTCCATATTCCAAAAATAAAGAGGACTAAATGGGATAAAAAGGCAGAAGAGTACATCATGATTGGTTATGCAGACAACACTAAAGGCTATAGGCTGTACAATCCGAAAACAAAGAGTATTACCACCAGCAGAGATGTTATTGTTATGGAGAAAATGAAAAACTCAGATATGATACAAGCAGTGGTGGAAGATACTGTGCCAGTTGTTCAGCAGGAAGAAAGTGTAGAAAGTCAAACCGTGGACCCCTTCGACACAACCTTGACTTCTGAAAGAGATAGCTCAAACACAATAAATGATGAAACATATTTCCCGGACGAGACTGCAAGTACATCAAGTTCAGAGGAGTTCAGTGACAGTAGGTCTATGCAAGATGCAACTGAAAATGAGATACTTGTTGAGACAGAGGTTGCTGGCACAGAAAAGAGACAAAGAAGAGTTCCAGATCGGTATGGATATAGTAACATGTGTAAAAATAATGAAGATTTGGATGAAGACAGTCTTACATATGAGGAGGTAATGAATGGACCTGAACGAGAGCAGTGGTGCAACGCGATGGAAGAAGAGCTTAAATCCTTTCATGAAAATGAAGCTTGGGAGATTGTGAACAAACCAAGTGATGCTAAGGTAGTGCAGTGTCGGTGGGTGTATAAAAAGAAGTTAAACATTGACAATACAGTGCGTTACAGAGCAAGATTAGTGGCGAAAGGTTATACACAGAGGGAAGGCATAGACTACAAAGAGACCTTCTCACCAGTGCTAAAGTATTCCACATTAAAACTGTTATTTGCCTTAAGTGTAAAACTAGATCTTAACATCACACATTTAGATGTAACTACAGCTTTCTTGAATGGCCGCTTAGATGAAACAGTTTATATGGAGTTACCACAGAATTTTAAATGTGATTCTAATCAAAATAAAATTTTAAAATTGAAAAGGGCCATATATGGGTTGAAGCAGTCGGCTAGAGCTTGGAATAAGGAAGTTGATGTTTGTTTACAACAGTTAGGCTATAAAAAGTCCTTGTATGAGCATTGTTTGTATACAAAAACAACTGAAAATTGTAAAACTTTTGTTGCATTGTTTGTTGACGACTTTTTCTTGTTTTCTAATTGTAATAAAGAAGTAGAATACTTAAAAAGTGAGTTAAGTAAGAGATTTAAATTAAAAGACCTAGGTCAATTAAGACAGTGTCTAGGTATGGATATTAAGATACAGAAGGATTGTATTTTTATAAGTCAAGAGAGCTTTATTGATAAATTAGTATCTAAATTTGGTCTGGAGAAATGTAAAAATGTAGAAACCCCTATGGAAGTTAATCTTAAATTACAGAAGGGAGAAAATTCGAATTCTAAATTTCCTTATCAACAATTAATAGGGAGTTTAATGTATCTGTCAATTTTGACTAGACCAGACATTTCATATTGTATAAGTTATCTCAGTCAATTCAATAATTGTAATACAGAGACTCATTATAAACATGCTAAGAGAGTATTGAAATATTTGTATAGTACAAAGTCATTTGGGCTAAAATATGTTAAAAATAATTCAGATTTGATGGGTTATGCTGATGCTGATTGGGCATCTGATAATTTAGATCGTAAATCCTACACAGGATATTGTTTTATATATTCAGATTGTATAGTGTCACATGAAAGTAGGAAGCAACAGACGGTGGCTTTATCAAGCACCGAGGCTGAGTATATGGCTGCCTGTGAAGCTACCAAGGAGGCTATTCATCTCAGAAATTTATTACACGAGCTAACAAATAGACAAAATAATGTGCCTGTAACAATTTATACTGACAGTCAAAGTGCTCAAAAACTTACTGAAAATTCTGTATATCACCGTCGTACTAAACATATTGATGTAAAATTTCATTTTATAAGGGAAGCAGTAGGCAAAAGATATGTTAAATTAGAATATTTGAGAAGTTCTGAAATGCCTGCTGACTTATTGACCAAAAGTTTGTCCAAAATTAAACATTATTATTTTGTTAAAAAGATGGGTGTTGTAAAACTAGATAAATAGTCTATAAAGTGTTTGTTTCTTTATATAGGTATTTTAGTATTATTTAGTTAAGTGGTGGTATTGTTATTGTTCTAACTAAATAATAGCTAGCGCCATCTAGTGTATATAATGTGTACCTACCTGTCATTTTACAAATAAAAATCAGTCTGTTTTCAACTACTATCCATGCGTTTTATTATATGTATCACTACTATCAAGAAAGAAATTCTTGTACGCTATAAAAAGTTTCACCGATCAAGTAATTTTTTAAATTTTTTTTAAAGGAATTCAAATCCTCACAACACTTTAAAGATTGGGGTAATTTATTTATGAATTTTCTCCCTGCATAAGTAGGTTTTTGTTCAAACAATTTTGTGGAGTGATTAGCCACATAATAATCATTCCTGTTTCTCGTGTTATGATTGTGAACATTGAAATTCTGCATAAAATTATTTTGCCTAACATACATAATCACCTCAAAAATGTAGAGACAGGGAACTGTAAGCAATTTAAGCTCCTTAAATAGTGGCCTGCATGAGGTTAGCTGGTTAGCTCCCACCATACACCTAATAGCTTTCTTTTGAATTTTAAAAACCCTATTCATATTACCCATGCTAGAATTACCCCATACTAAAATACCATACCGGATATGAGACAGAATGAGGCCATGATAAGCTGCCATTAGTAATTTTTTATCATTTAATCTGGCGATTTGTTTTAGTGCAAATACCCCAGATGATATTTTACTACAAACTTGATTGATATAGAAGTCCCAAGACAAAGATCTATCTAGAGATACGCCCAGGAACTTCACTGTTTCTACATGCTCTAAACTATTATTATGAAAATGTTAAGTTAAATATTATGAATCCGACCAAGTTAATAACCCGGTAGGTATTTGTTAAATTAATGCACAGGATGATAAGAATATGTTTTTAGTCTAGTTAGTACACGCTACCACTAAAAATGCATCAGCTGTGAAACAGTAGTAATTCATTCATTCTCCCACTACTATAACAACGCACGCACTCCATTCCACAACAACTACACGGAGCTGCGACTCAAGCAGTACAAAAATATTTACATATGATGGTTGGGGTTTAATTAACCATACTCTCTCAGGAATGGTCGGCCTGGGTCTGTACAAGACTACACCTCATTTACACGTCATACACATCATCCTCATCTCATTGGGTCATGGGGTTGCTTATTGTTCTAAATTGAACAGATTGCAACGTACACAAATTAGGAATTTAAAAAAAAAACAATATGGAATTCTTTTCACTATCATTTTTGACGTTTAAAGAAATTGTAATTTTTTGAATTTTTTTGGATTGTACTGCGCGGATTATTCCCAGGTGAATTTCTCGTAGTAGTGCGCATTTGGTTGGTGTTGGAAACTGTCATATCTTTTTACAGAGTCTATCGAATGAACATATTTTTACAATGAATTTATTTATTTATGTATATAGCTAAACATATGTTTTATGTATTTTTTACGGAATTAGTGCCACTTTTTCGTATGTAGCCCACCAGGTTGCATTCCTTTAAAAAAATCTGGTGTGAAACACACAACTTTCTCTTGCCAATGCAAATAATTAACAATAAACCTAACATCAGTAATAAAATATTAGAAATAAACAAAAAACTAACAATAAACATAACCTAATTTTCATCATGAGTAAAGACGCAAAATGAAAATCAACGTCAGTTTGGCTTAAAAATACGGAAAATCACTCTTTCACGCTAAACTAGGCTCTGTAGAAAAAAATGCTACACATAAAAGTTGTAGATCTCTTAATTTCGTATAAATTTGATTATGTACACTTTTGTCATAAAATGCATACTAAGGCCGAAATCTTAAAAAAATATGTTTTTCACACTTTTCGTGAGAAAAAAAACAGAAAATTGTTAATTACCGCTAACTAAGCGTTATACAAAAAAATGTTTGAAATAAAAGTTGTAGGATGTTAAATTGTCGACAACTTCTTTTATATAAACAGTCGCTTGATCATTAGCGACTACGGTGGGTTAAGAAACTGTAATGACGGGTTTTCGCATGTAATAATTTCAATACCCTAGCCGGGAATCGAACCAGGGACCTCCGCTTACTAGACTAGTTTGCTATTCATTACGTCAAGGGGGCAGGCAAACTTCGTCGTTTACTAATGTAAACGATTGTAAACGTTTGGCGGGCAAACGTCGTTTACTAATGTTAGGTTATATTGTTCATTATTTACATTGGCAAGAGAAACTAGTGTGTTTCACACCATATTTTTTTCCATTGGGTCCAGGAGACTCCCTCAGGGGTATATAGGACATCTAAAGAAATTATAAACCTGAAATACATAATTCAATCCCACATGATCTATTAGCTGCTGTTCAGAAATAAATTCTTGTACACTTTAAAAAGTTTCACCAATTAAGTAATTTTTCAGATTTTTTTTAAAAGAATGCAAATTATCACATTTTAAAAATTGGGATAATTTATTGATGTATTTTCTCCCAACATTTTTTTTGCATCCAGTAGACTCCAGGAAGAGTAAAGGACATGTCAGTTATAACACCTGAAATATTAGGTGTGGCTATTAAATAACAAGACTGACGTAAAAATTTAATTTTAATTTTATACATAATCACTTATTGTCACCTTCAATATACACTCCTTCTCTATCCCTACAACACTCCATGTGAATTTTCCATCGTTGGAAACAGTGCTGGAAGTCATCTTCTTTTTGTCAGCTCCTTCAGGACATGTGCTGCTTTCTCTTTTACAGCTTCCACAGACTCAAATCTTGTCCCTTTTAATGCAGATTTCACCTTAGAGAACAGGTAGAAGATAATAACATGTGATAAAACGTGGTTTATTACTTATGATCAGGAAACAAAGCGCCAATCCATGCACTGGAAGAGCCGAAATTCACCGAGAGCCAAAAAAGCTCGAAAGAGCAAGTAAAAATTAAAGCAATGATTGTTTTTTTATATCCATGGGATTGTGTACCTTCACTGTGTTTCTGAAGGTCAAATAATAAATCAATATTACTACCTTGAGGTACTTTCTAAACTACAACAAAGAGTAAAAAAAAAAACGTCCCAAAATGGGACATCCGTTCTCCACCAAGACAACGCGCCAGCTCATTCCGCGTTATCTGTCAAGAGGTTTGTAGCCAAGTACAGCATCTTAGTGTTATAAATTCCACCTTATTCACCAGATCTTGCACCGAATGACTTCTACCAGTTCCCTAAGGTGAAATCTGCATGAAAAGGGACAAGATTTGAGTCTGTGGAAGGTGTATAAGAGAAAGGGGCACGAGTTGTGAAGGAGCTGACAGAAGATGTCTTCCAGCACTGTTTCCAACAATGGAAAATTCGCATGGAGCGTTTTAGGGATAGAGAAGGAGTGTAATAGAAGGTGACAATAAGTGATTATTTGTTGTCGTGTTTAGGTCAACAGCCGAAAGGCTGGTTTGAACCTCCAGAGGTTTTACTAAGTAAAACGAGGAGTGAGGTGGTTTACCATGCCTTCCTCACTGAGTGGAAAAGTACGCTTATCAGCATGCCGGGCCCTCTGAAAAGCACATATTTTCCACTATGTAAATGACAACTTCACTTCATTCACCACAGGGTCTGGCTGTACAATGAAATTCATTACTTTCAGAGAAGTTAACTCTGATTAGTGTCTTTTACACCTCTACCTTTTCTGTTCTTAAATGATTCAGTCATTTAATTGACTGACCATGTGATAAGAAACAGAACTATTTATTTTATCCCTGCAACGAACAGATTGAGTGTAAATAATTTGACACTCCACCTGACTGTTATGGGCAGAAGTGATTATTTATAAAATTAAAATTAAATTTTTTTACGTCAGTCTCGTTAATTAATAGCCACAACTCGTATATCATATATGTAGTGTATGCAAACAAAGGAAAAATAATGTTTAATAAAATAATAATAACTTTATATAATATAATATATTAGATAAACATATATTTTTAAATGACTAGCTTTAAACAAATACATAAAATTTTAATAAGTAACAACATGATATCAGCTAAAGTTTAAATTTAATTCTGATGCGTGCCAAAATTTACAATCTAATTTTGTGAGCCAGAATCATAAAATTTTACTCATATTTTTATGCAAGGAATGTCAATATAGTTATGACTCACTATCTACATTTTTCTGTTGTTTTCATCATCAGTCTTTCGACTGGTTTGAAGCAGCAACCAATGTACAGTTCAGCCGTTGTTAGTTTGCTCCTACTGTCAACAAACAAAAGCTACCTACAACAGGGTGCACGCTAGAGTCTACCACTTTACGGATCTCGTATTCCTATTAAGTTAACTATTTTTTAAATTATAGGCACTCAAAGTACTAAAAACATCAGTCATGATATGATGTATGCCTAACAATTTCATTTAGAAAAATACTTTTAAAAGTATTTTGTATTTAAACACTTTTGAAAGTATTTTGTTGTTACTTTTTAATCAGCGTGTACACATTTCGATATAATGCGCATGCTCAGTGACGTCATTATTTGTTTACATTAGGAGCAAACTAACAGAGGCTGGACTGTAGACCATTTGGTGGAAATATGAAATGAAGATTTCTATCTTGCACAAGTTGTTTCATATCGACATACCTGTAACACCCTACATCTTTTGTAATTTACTTTACATATTATTATAATCTTTGCCTCCCCTACAATTTACTCCCTCAATATTACCCTCCATTATTGATAGATGTCTTAAGATATGCCCCACTAGCCTATCCCTTCTTCTGGTAAGATGCTTCCATATACTTCTTTTTTCATCCACTCGTCTAAGAACCTCTAAATTACTTATTTTGTCCACCCACCTAATCTTTAACATTTTCCTATAACACCACATTTCAAAATCTTCTATTCTCTTCTTTTCTATAGCCCTTTTCACCCACGTTTCACTCCCGTATAATGCTACACTCCAAACATAATGTTTTAAGAAATTTTTCCTAATCTGTAAATCAATGTTTGTAGTCAGTAAGCTGTTTTTTATTTCAAAGGCTTTTCTAGCTTGAGCAATTCTACTTTTGATATCACTTGTGCTTCTACCATCCTTTGTTATTTTACTCACTGGATAGCAGAATTCCCCAACTTCCTGTAAGTTTTCATTGCTTACTTTTACATTTCCCATCTTTTCTAAACGACTCTTGCTGCTAACCAACACTTTCGTTTTGTTCTTATTAATTTTCATGAAGTAATCCTTTCTCATGATCTCATCCATTCCATTTAAGATATCCTCTAGTTCTTTCTTTGTCTCGGCTAATACCACTATATCATCAGCAAATCTCAGCATTTTTATTGTTTCTCCTTTAATTTTTATTCCAGCGTCAAATTTCTATTTTACTTCATTTAGCCTCTTCTATATGCAAGTTAAAAAGTAGTGGTAACAATGAACAACCTTGTCGTACACCTTTTTTTACAGCAGCCTCTTTTTCATACCCCTCAATTCTCAAAACAGCCATTTGAAGATAACTTTCCTTTCTTTGTATTTAATACCTAGCCTTTTCAAGCCGACCGCATTGGCATAGTTGGTAACGTGCTCGCCTCTCATCATGCAGTCTTGGGTTCGAATCTTGTTCAGGCACGACATATTTTTATACGTTACAAAAAATAATTTCATCCTTCCCCATCAGCATTAGCAGTAATTGCAGAACAGTTGGACGTTAAACAAAAAAAAGAAAAAATAGCCTTTTCAAGACTTTAAACATTTTACTTCAGTCCAGATTGTCAAATGTTTACTCTAAATCTACAAATGCCATATAAGTAGTTTTATTTATCTTTTCCTTTTCTCAATAATCAATCTCAGAGCCAATATCGCATCTCGGTTTTCATTCTCCTTCTAAATCCAAATTGGTCATCTTTTATAATAAACAGGTTATGTACATAATAAACCTAAACTATAAAATTTATGATGAATTTTTTAGGCAAGCATACATTTGAACTAAAATTTTGTTCATATCCCAATAACGTAAGAAATAATCACTTTACCGCATTAATTAACTAACACATGTACAATGAACGGATGACACACTGATTTATCTGGCTGGATGGCTAATTAATGTTATTACGCCTTCCACTACTACATCCCCTGGTTTGCCGGCCGCATTGGTAACAGGCTCGCCTCTCATCACGCGGTCTTGGGTTCGAATCCCATTCAGGCACAGCATATTTTAAACATTACAAAAAAAAAATTCATCCTTCAGCGTCTGCATTAGCAGTAATTGCACAACAGTCGGACATTAAACAAAAAAAAAATCCCCTGGAAATAGCATATACCCTGCCATCAACCATTTTATCCTTGCTCTTAAAAGCTGCAATAGTAGTTATTTGAAATTTTTTAAATTCTGGTTATCTCACTTAATCAATTGTAACGACTTAAACTATGCTTCTGTCGCCGATTCCCCTACCAACATTAGCACCTACAGATGGTCCCAATACCTACCTGCCACGCATCACCAACAGTGCCTCCCCTCCACTATGAAGTGGACTCGCCTGGGGAGGATTTAAGTGACAGCACTGGCCTGCAAGGCACATTCTTCACTCAACTCTCAACCAGACAAGAACAAGAAGAGCTCCAGACACCAGAAGTCGAGCCCAGCCGAGACCAGACGCGCCATCCCTGGTCTATGCTACCGGTGGCGGACGTTACATTCCCCCACCGGTCAGCCTTCGCCGACCCGGAGACAGAGCCGCTTCAGCCGCGCAATTGGCTGACGACCTACGCTGACCCCACACTGCGGGGCTCTGGGGGCCACCACTACCACACTGCAGTGGGGACCCAACTGCCGCTGAGGGAAGGCTAGGCCTGAACCAGTAGCCAAGCTGTCACTCTTCGAGCTCCGCTTTCACCAAGCTGGCTCGCCATCAACAACGGCCCTTTTCAGGGCCACCAACGTAATTAATTGGCCCTTTTCAGGGCCAACAATGTAATTAATTGGCCCTTTTCAGGGCCACCAATGTAATTATTCGACCCTTTTCAGGGCCACCAATTTTCCAAACAAGGTTTTGCCACGTGTCGTTGGCCCCGGTCAGCGACCCTTCTTTTTTTTTTAAAGCCATACAGGACTACATAAGTTTATTCAGGATTGTCAAACAAACAAAGAACTGAACGTACGTACGTACGAAGTTAGACTGACACATGGAGGAAAACATACGGAGAAATTACAGTATGGTGCCCGGGTGTACGTATGGCGGTGAGGGTGGGGTGTTACTGGTGGGGCCCGGTACCCGGTGAGGTGCTCACTACGTACAGTACGTGGAAATCTAGTTTGGCTAATGGCGGCTGTCGCCTAGTGTGTGACTCAACATGATACAGATGCCAAAACATTTATTCAAACACATGTTTTCAGAATTATATGACTTCCCAACCAAGTACGGTGTACACAAGGTGAGAAAACATATGTATTTTAAGGTTTTAACCCACAAACAAAGTCTGCGAATAACCAAACCCCGGGGATGTTAAACCCGCGGATACCAAGGGATTACTGTATGTAAAAATGGAACAATGCTTCCCAAAGCTTTTCTTAGATATTTAAATAAATTTGAATGTTAAGTATTTATAACATATTTCAGTTTTCATAAATGTATCGTTTCATTCTTAGAATATATTTGCAATGAAGAAGTGCAATCAGAGCCAAATTCCACTCAATGATTAATTCACAAGGCTGGTTTGAACCTCTAAAGGGTTTACTAAGTAAAACGAGGAGTGAGGTGGTTTACCATTGTCTTACTCACTGAGTGGAAAAGTATGCTTATCAGCATGCCAGGGCCTCTGAAAAACACCTACTTTCCACCCTGCAAAAATCACACCTTCACTTCATTCACCACACACTCTGGCTGTATAATGAAATTCATTACTTTTTGACTAGTGTCTTTTACACCTCTACCTCTTCTGTTCTTAAATGCTTCAACCATATAATTGGATGACCACGTGATAATAAACAGAACTATTTTTTGTGGCCCTGGAACTAGCAAATCGAGCAAACATAATTATTTAACATGTTCCACCTGCCAGTTACGAGCTAACTTAATGAGAATAGAAATAAAAACAAATAATTGTATTTCATACAAGTTTTCACTACTATCGTTTGGTCACAAGCAACACTCAATTTTTTTTCTTACTTTTAGCTCTAGAAATCAGAAGTTCTGAGAGATTCCTGTGCAGTTAAGAATCACGTTGTGTCATGAAGTGCCGACATAATGAAGCTGATCTGAAGTGCAGACACATTTTTTAAACAAGTAACAAAAAAACAATACTGTAATCTTTTTTTATAATACCGTTACTAAACCATTTCTGTAGCGCAAAAAAAAAATGGTCAAAAAATTAAACGTTTAATTAGCGGCCGTTAAAATTCCAACTTGAACGGCTTCCTTCTCCAAATCGAGTAATTGTCTTCTTAAACGTGTTGCTTTCGATCTCAGTTCTTTTTCGTGTTCTTTTAAAGCAGCTATCACCTTCCACGCTTCTTTTTGGGCCGATTGATCGATCACCCAACGTAGAAATAGTTCAGACCAAAGTGTCTGAAACAAGAAATATATTTTGTAATGTACATTGTTTGAACATTTTAAGTTATAATTATATGAGCTAGTATATGATTGATCTTCATGTTTTGGCACTGTAATTAATTGCTTTTTGGCACCGCTCTTAATTGCTGTTTTTTCTAGTATAGAGTAGAATGTTCTATTGTTTATTTATTTATCTGAACTGTTCTATATCCTTCAAGAAAGTCATTGTTTCTATTGTTATTGTATTGTATCGTTGTTTTTATTGCTGGTTTTTTCAAAGTGAGCCAGTGTTATGTGAACGGTTGTGAACTGATTGTTAAAAAGTGTCACGTACTGAAGTAGTTTCTTGATGGTTAGTTAGTGTACAATATTGTTATCAGATTGTAAATTTTTTTTCTTTTAATTGTAATGTACATTGATTGGACAATTATGATATAATTATATGAGCTTGCATGTGAATGACGTTCATGTTTTGGCACTGTAAATAATTGCTTCTTGGCACCGCTCTCAATTGTTGTTTTTCTAGTATAGAGTAGAATGTTCTATTGTTTATTTATTAATGTGAACGGTTCTATATACCTACTTCAAGATTGTCATTTTCTTATTGTTATTGTATTGTGTCATTATTTCTATAGCTGCTCTTTTCACGGTGAGTCAGTGTTGTATGAACGGTTGTGAATTGAGTTGGTTAAAAATGTGTCACGTAATGAAGTAGTTCCTTGTCGGGCAAGTTAGTGTACAATATTGTTATCATGTTATAAGTTTTTTTTATTTTTTATTGATGTCACAAATCTATTTATTGTTCTAAGAACAGATTACATAGATAGCTATTATAAGCAAAAATCAATTAATCATTTGAATATAAATGGCCTTATTTCTTTTAAGTTAACCTTCCTGAGAAGATTAGCCAATTCAGAGCGATTCGCGTAGACTATATTTCAAATCAAATTATCTCCATCACAACTTAAGTTACAGATAGGCAACAGTACTTTATTTTATTTTGAAAACGTTGGTGTGTAACACTCACACGACTTTCCTAAAACCTTGATTGTAAACACTTTTGTCGTAAAATGCATACTAAGGCTGTGCAATCGCAAAAAATATGATTTTTTTACCAATTCTGAAGGAAAAAAATACAGAAAATCACTATTTGTTGCAAAACTAAATGTACAATAATAAAATGTTAAAAATAAAAGTTGTAGGTTTTTAAATGTTCTACAACTTTGATTATAGCTTTTACCCTAAAATGCATATTAAAGCTGCAATCCTAAAAAACTATATTTTTCTACGAGAGTACAGACTCACCAAGAATTTCAGCAGAACCTATCTTGTAGAGCGTAAAAAATTTAGTAAATGAGATTTTTAAAAAATCATTGGAGTTGTTTTTGAGAAAATCGCACGAGTAAACTACTACTCGTGTTGACCGATTTTAAAGAAAATATTCTACTACACCAATGCCCAACCATGAGCACCGTATTACACAAAGTTATACAAATATTTTACTCACCAAACTCATTGGCGCAACAGTTGGCCAAATTACTTTGCTAAGAGGTTCATACATTGGATTTAGAAACGTCTGGAGAACATCTGGTCTGTTCAAATATGACCACAGACTAGTGGTTCGCTTCGCTAATTGCAACTGAACACGTTCCGCTTCGCAATTGCCGAGGAATGTACCTGAAACAGAAACACGAAAAATGGTATGCCACACTATAAGAAGTGCCGCCAAGTCAACAGACTTCTTTTGGTGAATCAACATATACAGTAGCGTGCAAATTAATCCGAACACAGATGTTATGTAATGAAAAGTTACTTTATTTTTGAAAAAATATACATACATTCTATTTGTTAATGTTTAATAACTAATAAGGCCACATTTATTGTTTATCAGTTCACGTATGCGATTTGGCACGGATTCAATTAGTGTACTGCACATTTTTTAAAATTTCTTTGTCACGAAACCAAATCGATATTATTGCTGCAATGAGGTTATTTTTTGTAGTACAATCCATTTTTGAGTCATTTTTTCACTACTGTCCAAAGATTTTCAATCGGGCTTATATCTGGGGAATTACCTGGCCATATCAACACTTTAAAATTTTCTTGTTCGAAAATGCTTTCACTGTTTTGGCAGTATGGTATGGTGCTAAATCTTGTTGAAACACTCCATTGCCATGTGGAAATTTTGTTTGAAGTTGTGGCACAACCTTTGACTTAAGAATTTAGACATATTCATCGCTTTTTAACATACCATTTACTGGGACTAATGAACACGGACCTTCAAATGTGAAAAAACCTGAAAAAAATTTTTTTATGGGGATGTTTAACTGATTGCTGGATATGAGCCAGTGATGTTCTTTATCTGCTGATTTTCGAACGTAAGAAACCTTTTGACCCTAAACGTAAAAATGGTATTCATCGGAGAACATTACATTTTTCCAGTCTGCAACAGTCCACTTAGCATGTCCTTTGGCCCACAATAACTGTTTTTTACACATTGCTTGGGTCAAAAGTTGTTTTTTAGCTGGTCGACGAGCTTTCCGTCCAGTATCAAGAAGTCGGCGTCTAACAGTTGTCACATACAAATTCATTCCACTGGCTACAAGCTGTCAATTTAAGTCCACAGCACTTAATTTTGGATTCACTTTACTTGATCTCACTAATAACCAATCCTGAGTCGCAGTGGTTTTTCTTTGACGGCCACATTTTTCTTTCCTTCGAGGTGAAAAGGAAAGAGTTTCTCGAAATTGTTTTAATATAGCATTCACTATCCCTAGTCTAACGCCACACTCTGAAGCTATTTGTCGTTGTGTCATACCGGTATATTTGGGAGAGAGAAACAATTTTTGAACGTTTTCTTGGAGTTACATCCATTGTTACAATATATTACATAAACAGACACAAAAACAATACATGAATTTGTCATAAAAAAATGAAATACACTTGTATTAACCACTACTTATGTCACGAAATTGCTATTGAGACAAAGAACAACAACTTCACACTGCACAGAAAGCTTACAGAATGTGTGTGGTTAGCAGTGTAGCCACAACATAGAAAAAAACTCCCTGTGTTTGGATTAATTTGCACGCTACTGTACATGATACTTGAATTATTTTACTACGTAATCGCTGTACAAATTCAAACACTTGTCGAACTGTTTCACCAATTTACCCTTGCACTCTTCATACTCAGTTGCCGCCAAGTTGTTTAACCACTCACTAACATCCTTTTTCAGTTCGTCGTCACTTCCATAGCGGTTTCCGTCCAAAAAGTTTTTCAGTTTGGGTAACAGATGGAAATCACTCTGGGTCAAGTCTGGGCTGTAGGGTGTTTGATCAAAAACCTCCCATCGAAACAGTTGCAACAAGTTCTTTGTCAATGCAGTGGAATGTGGTCGTGCATTATCATACCGAAGCACAAAACCTATAGACAACAATCCACGCCATTCGTTTTGATTGGCGTGGCGGAGTCGGTGTAACATCTGACAGTAGGTCGCTGCATTAACACATTCAGTGCGGTGTCAATATACGTGACAAATATCGATTACAACAGAATTAAATGAGATGTAAACCGGCTTCACCGAATTACGGATGTGGTAGGACTACCACGCGGAGATTTTTGTGACTGACGGATGTGGTAGGACTACCACTTGGATATTTGTAAAACACTATTCAAGTTTTTGTCAGTAGATCTGACTTTTTAGAATCGTAGTTCAGTAGTAATAGTTAGAATAATATATTAAGTTGAGAGTGTGTGAAAGTCGTTCGTTGATACATTGAATTGGTTAGTAAGGACAGAGAGTTTATGAAAAGGACTGCTGTGGTATCCCTACCATGCCCCTCGCTCACAAAAACCCATGATTTGTCTTTCCACATTTCGGGGCAGTTTTTCCTTACTTGATGTAGTTTAGAAAGTACCTCAAAGTAATAATATTGATGAATTGTTTGACCTTCAGGAACCCAGTGGAGATACACAATCCATGGATATAAAAAAAAAACAATCATTGTTGCTTTAAATTTTGACTTGCTCATTCGAGCTTTTTTGGCTCTTAGTGAAGATCAGTTCTTCCAGTGCATGGATTGGCGCTTCGTTTCCAGATCATAAATAAAAAACCACGTTTTATTACATGTTATTATCTTCTACCTGTTCCCTAAGGTGAAATCTGCATTAAAAGGGACAAGATTTGAGTCTGTGGAAGCTGTAAAAGAGAAAGCGGCACGTGTCTTGAAGGAGCTGACAAAAGATGACTTCCAGCACTGTTTCCAACAATGGAAAATTCGCATGGAGCATTGTAGGGATAGAGAAGGAGTGTATATTGAAGGTGACAATAAGTGATTATGTATAAAATAAAAATACAATTTTTTTACAACGTCAGTCTCGTTATTTAATAGCCACACCTCGCACTTACCGTACTGAGATGCGTAGGAATTCTCGAATAACTGAATCAACAGATTCGTAGAGAATTCAAAACTGCAAGGAAATTGATTTTGTATCTGTGAGACACAATCCAAGAATAACAGAAACGTGGGCGCCTGCGCTTTTGTACGTCCATTAGCTGTGGTCGAGTAGCATGAGTGGACGTGACGGACTGGGAAAGGGTGACCAGCTTGTAACCATTCTCGTTCAATCAATGCTTCAAACCTAAACAAAAAACAAAAACTGGTGAAAAACACTCACACAAATTGGCGTAGTGGTTAGCGCAACTGGCTTTTACGCCGGGGTCCTAGGTTCGATTCCCGGTAAGGCCTGCATTTTTTCATCGCTCATTTTCATCTATCATCTTTCTCACCATTTACATTAGCAGAAATTGCAAAACAGTCAGACGAGAGTTTTGCGAATTCATGTACCCGGTTAAATGGAACCATGCCTCATCCGTGAAAAACATTTCATTACTAACTTCGATTCGATTTTGTCGAATGAAACTATTGAGCCATTCGCAACGCTGCATTTTCTTGCCATGATTAGTAGGTTTATAATTCTTGCGCGACTGTCGCTTTGTATGGGAAATGTTCTATATTTTTTCTTATAGCTGTGTCAGCCATTCCGAAACTAACATCGGTTTCCTGCGTGTATTAACACTTTGATGACTGACATTTCTTTTTGTAGTTTTGCCCGTGGACTGCCATTTTTCGGGGATTATTAAAAATTGTAACAAATCAACCTTTGGTCATAAATTCAATAAGTAAAGATTAAATTAAAGATCATAATTTAGTAGATTACTTTTCATTTATTAAGATTAGAATTACTAACATTATAATGATGAAGATGTTTGACTGAAGAGAGGTATGTTTTCTTGAATTTAAAAAATGTTTCACTGTATAATGATAATATTTAAGAATAATAAAATTAATTATATGAATTAAATTCTTACAAACTAATTACCTATTTCTAATGACCCATTTACTTTTTTTATTTCTTAAGTAAAATGAAAAAAAAACTAAGTATTATAATAACGAACTAATAACTAACAACAATGCGCAGAAATACCGACAGATCGCTTGCTCAAGCTCGATAACATCGATGCTGTAAAAGTCAATATATTCGTTAATCTGACAACATTAGGACTATCTTTCTTCTTTACAACCAGGGCGTACGGGCTTCTGCAGCCCCTCCTCACCGCTACCTAAAAGATCTTTTGTGATTGCCCCTATTCCTTATTTATGCAAGACCCACACTTTCAATAAAGCGCAGGATCTGCCTAGGATCTAGTGCACTTACCTGAGAAGGTGTTAACACGTCCTTACCCATCAGCGCTCTTCTTTTCCAGCCAACCACTTTGCAACTGCATAAAATATGCTCAGCCTTCTCTTCTGCCTCATGACAGAATCTGCACAGGCTCTCTTCAGCAACTCCTATCTTGGATAAATGATACCCAAGATTACAATGACCAGTCATCAGGCCCACTACCCTCCTCAAGTCCTGTCTTCCTAGTCTATTATATATCCCAGCCTTTCTGCTGGAATAGGCAATGAATTTCTTTGCCTGTTCACAGCCTGGCACCTTCTCCCAATAGGAGGTTTTAGCCTCCTCTTCCCAGGCCCTAACTATACCTCTATAATAGCCTTCACCAATTCCACAGAATGGCTCTGGGCCTATGAAGTGAGAGGCTGCACCTTTCTTTGCTAAGGCATCCGCTCTCTCATTTCCAGGCACTCCCTGGTGCCCCGGCACCCAACGCAGCGTCACCACGTTACGCTTGGCCACGGCATTCACATTAGGACTATGAGTGTACTCTATTAAATTTAGAATGAACTAAATTAAGTGACAGTATAGACGGCAATCGTATATGATACGAGCTA
Source organism: Catonia carolina (assembly GCA_035578175.1). NCBI lineage: Eukaryota > Metazoa > Arthropoda > Insecta > Hemiptera > Achilidae > Catonia > Catonia carolina. Next base: position 829,038 of record JAQMRL010000017.1, on the reverse strand, counting down.
ATGGATATAAAACCAAGTGAAATAGACGCCCATATCGTATACGGGTGCCGTCCAGCTGATCAAAATGGTGTGCCTGTATACAGGGTGATTCACGAAGATATGCAGAAACTTTGGGTGAAATGAGTTCTTGTGAAATGAGGTCTTCCTGAAATTCTGGTAAGGTAGATTAAGGGGCGAATTCAATCGTTTCTTATGGTTTTTGACCCGATAAATTGAATAAAACAGATCGCAGAACTGTAAGTTAAGTAGTTTACGAGAAAACCAGTGTCAAATGCAAAATGGAGTGAAAAAACACATTTTTTCATCTTTGGGCAACAATTTGTTATTTCACCAAGAAACAGATAAAAATTTTGAATAAACCTTGTATAAAATTTTATTCTCAACAAAATGGTGTAAATAAAGTACACCGAAAGTGAATAGATGTTTGATTGAATGAATTTTTATTCGTAACAGCACAAAGTAAAATTTACCAGAAAAACATTAATCTAAACCTATTCAACCAAATTACAGTAAATTTTCAAAAGTGTCTCGGCCGACTTCAATGCATTTTTCTTCTCGTTTACGGACAGCTTTTGTTCCTTTCCGTAGTTCAACAGGGCTTTCCTTTAAAGGTGTAAAAGCTTCATTAATATGTCTAAGTATTAATGTTATTTTAATAAATGATTTACACTCCATTTTTTACATTTGACACTGGTTTTCTCAAAAACTAGTTAACTTACAGTTCTGGGACCTGTTTTATTCAATTTATCAGGTCAAAAACCATAAGAAACTATTGAATTTGCCCCTTAATCTATCTTACCAGAATTTCAGGAAGACCTCATTTCACCTGGCGAGCTGAAATCCGGGTGAAATCTTTCGCTAGCCGTAACTCGCTAACGATGCATTTCCGGACCCATGTTTATATAAACTTTTTTCATTATTTTTACATGTACAATGAGCTCCCAAAGTTTCTGCATATCTTTGTGAACCACCCTGTAGTATACGGGAGCCGTCCTGAAAATGTTAACTTGTTCGGACTTATAGACATCTTATCGGAATTATCTGATGTGAGAACAATACGTAATTCACGGCTACTACGGAGCGACTTTTTGAACGTTCTGTATTACTTATCATTAAATTAAAATTTTATAAATTTTATGTAAACAAAGAACTTACCCTCTAACGGTTCGACAATCTGGATTTAAAATGATCTGTGCCAAAGATGTGACTAAAAGTGTCGCATCCAAACCTTCCGATCCATGAACTAAAACAGATGCACCTTCCTGAAGAGAATAAAATTACAAACGTTAATTTAAACTTTTCACGACCAACTACATAAATACTTTTCAAGCAAAAATGTACACTATAAAAATGTTTCATCAAGTATTTTTTTTGCGTTTTTTTAACACTTTCCAGTCTACCATTTTTTTCACGACTATGCACTACAGACTAAAGTAAATTATATGTATCTTGCACTGTAGACTGACGTTTTTTCAACTTTTTCAAAAAATCAGTGTGCAGTCACTTCAGTTCTTATCAACAAGGGTATTATATGAAAATAAAGTTTGAAATTTTCTCTTTCTAACCATATATTTAGTTTTAAGTCAATGATTATGTTGTTTATAAAATAATACTATTTTCAATTACTCTAATTTACACATTTCCGAAAGATTTTATATGAAACTTATATCAATATCGCTTTCATTCTCCGCAGGGTTGTATGATTCATCAATGTCCGTGTCATCTAATTCCGACCCAGAATTTTCTGCAAAACAATCTAATGCATCTCTAGACATCGTTTCATGAAATGTGTAATAACACAATAATAGTAAAACACATACACTGGCCTTGTAACCCGCTATGTCGGTACTCGATAGTAGACGCTACAGTTCGATCTTGCACATTAAGTAGCAGTCGATATATCAGAAAATACGAGGCGTGTTTTTTAAGTAAGTACCGTTTTGGAATTAAAAAAAGACGTGCAAAGATATCGCAATAATTTTATTTTTACATGAAAGCCTGTACCTTAATCTACTTTTCTACATAATTTCCGTGAATATTGAGGCACTTGTCATAACGTGGCACCAGTTTTTGAATACCCACCTGATAAAATTCTGCCGCCCGATTTGTTAACCACTGCATCACAAATGTTTTGATTTCGTTATCGTCTTGAAGACGCCGACCGCCCAGGTGTTTCTTCAAGTGCAGGAACAAATGGTAGTCGCTGGGCGCCAAATCAGGGCTGTATGGAGGATGATCTAGAGTTTCCCATTTAAATGATTTGATGAGATCTTTGGTCTGATTAGCCACATGTGGACAGGCATTGTCATGCAGCAAAACGATACCCTTACTCAACTTGCCACGTCTTTTGTTCTGGATTGCACGACGCAGATTTTTCAATGTCTCACAATAAGACGCTGCATTGATTGTCTCATTACGAGGCAGAAACTCCACTAGCAATACTCCTTTTCTGTCCCAAAAAACTGTGCACATGATTTTCCGGGCAGAAATTGTTGCACATTTGTGCGGCCATCTTTAAATGCTCTCACCCATTTCCTTACCATTCCATCACTCATAATGTTTTGTCCGTAAACTTCAACGATCTCACGATGAATATCGATCGGTTTTACGCCTTTAGCACTAAGAAATCGTATAACAGCCCGTACTTCACAATCGGCGGGACTCACGATTGTCGGAGGCATCTTAAACACTCAGTAAACAACGTATACAATGAAGAATCAGACTGTAATGGCGTCAGTGCGTAGACAAGAGATGTAGGTAACCAGCGCGCATGCGCGGAACGCCGACCGTAGCGCTGTGGCGGCGGAATCGCAAAACGGTACTTACTTAAAAAACACGCCTCGTACTAATCGATTTCGTCAACTATCGCTGTAGGTAAACGGAGAACAAAGTAAACTAAATAACAGTGAAAATGGGAAACGGATAGCGTACGGGTAGCCACATTTATAACAATGTGAAAGTAGCAAACATATGAAATTCGTTTGCCGTCTAGGGATGTATATTGCCGTGCCCATATGAAATACGTTTGCCGTCACTCAGTGTATATCATCACGGCCGTATCACGTACGGTTGTCGTCTCGAAAGTGTTAAACAAAATTAAATTGTTGCAACTTTATAAAGTTTGTGGCAATTTATTGACGTGTTTTCTACCTGCAAAATTTGGTATTGATGTTACAAACGGTTTGATTTTGAAGGATGTGAAAGGATAGAGAGTACTACTAGCAACTAGAAGAGAGAATTATGGAGGAAGCTACAGCCCATCAAGGGTTGTACAGCTACTAAAAGTAGTTTACCCATGGATGTGGAAGAGGATTTCTTGTTTTGAATTTTGAAATTACTGATGGTTAGTCATGGAATGAAGTTTGTTAGAGACAAAGTGTAAGAGGGGAACAATCCCCTCTGCGCATGCCCAGTTTCTCTATTACAATCCTAAAAACATACTGACACTCTTAGTTCATTGGAATACACAGTCCTTATTTTTTTACGCGACGAGTGGTACAGGAAATATTGTTTTGATTTGGCTATTCTGTTTTTACGTTTTAGGCTACATTTATACAAATTAAAGTATTGTGACAATATCGAAGAAGGGCATGGTTCAAGAAATTTCTAGTACCTCATTCATAAAATGGTAAAGAGTAGATAATAGAGTGAAAAAGTAACAATAACAGTATACCTATTTAAAAAAGGTCCTTGTTGTACAACTATTTATGAAAAGGTCGGCTGATTATCAGTAACGGGCACGCTGATTACCTGATCCCACTCGGGCACGGCATATTTTCATACGTTACAAAAAAAAATCATTTCATCCTCCATCGTACAAAAGTTACACCCCAACGTCGTCGCTAATGACCGTTGTAGTTGATGCGACGTTAAATTAATTAAAAAAAAAAAAACTTTTATCTATTTACAATAGATCTATTTACTTGTTTACAATAGTTAAGACTTTTCCAGTAAAAAGGGTTTTATATACTTTATTATTTTCATGGAATTTCTCTGCCACTCTGGAATTATTTTTTATTCATTGTATTACTTCATTATAATTAGTTTATTATTTATTTTGTAAATCTTTTAGTTGTAATAAATATTTGTAATTGTAAACTTTAGTGTATCTTCTTATTTAATTACCTAGATCCCGAAACGGACCTTAGCGATAAGTGTCACAGCATTTTAATTCGTTAAAACTCATTCCGTTTCTTTTAATTTTAATTCTTTACATTTTATTCATAATATTGTGTAGTGTTGTTATAAATTAGTTATCTAGCCGTGTATTATAAGTTTATCATGTCGATCGTTTGAAAGCAGGCTAAAACAATTCAAAGTGCGGAATGGAATTTTATTTTAATTGTTATTAAGTGTTGTAAAGAAGAAGCAAAAAATAAACTATATACGAGGGGGTACCCAAAAGTATCCGGAATAGCTCTGCTGTGGGCGGAACTTGTGCAGTACAAATTCCCGCCACTAGGCTGCTTGTAGCGCTACTCATTGCCAGTTCAATGCCATTTTGTTCGTTGATCTAGCTTGTTCTGTTCTCGTGCAGTGATTGTTCTCGCTAGTGCTGTTTTGTGCTCGTGTCGTTTTTCATGATGGCAAGTTTTAATGAACAACGTGCGGCTGTGAAATTTTGCTTCTTGCTCGGTAAAAACGCCGCGGAAACAGTTGTAATGTTGAACACAGCTTACAAAGACGACGCTATTGGAAAAACCCAAGTGTACGAGTGGTTTTTGCACTTTAAAAATGGCGACATGTCGATTGAGAACAAACCTCGTTCTGGACGACCGTCGACTTCCCGAACAGACGAAAATGTTGTGAAAGTGAAGGAAATTGTACGAACAGACCGACGACAGACCATTGACTTTTTATCTTTAAGTGTTAAGAAGACTACGAAACAGCATTCGTCGTAAAAGACCTAATTTGTGGCAGACAGGGGACTGGTTTTACCACCACGACAACGCGCCTGCACACACGGCAATCTCGGTTACCCAGTTTTTGGCGAAAAACGGCATGGTTTTGCTACCACACGCACCGTACTCACCCGATCTGGCTCCGTGTGATTTTTTCTTGTTGCCACGCATGAAAAGGGGCATGAAAGGTCTCCGATTTAACAACGTTGATGATGTCAAGAAAAAAACGACGGATGAGCTGGCAGCCATCACTGAAGAGGAGTACAAAAAATGTTTTGAACAGTGGAAGCACCGGTGGGACAAATGTATTAGTTGTAATGGAGAGTATTTTGAAGGGGATAAGGTTCTTTTGTAAAAAAATTAAAAATAAATAGTTTTAAAAAATAATTCCGGTTTCTTTTGGGTACCCCCTCGTACACTACACGGTTGCATGTTTTTAGAAATATATGGACTACGATAGCAGCAGCAGCACATTGGCCACACTTAGTCCCGGGTTTATCTCGTCATTACGTATCAGTACATAGGCCTACCTGATCCAGACACTGTGCAACTAGACACGCACAATTCAATGTATCTTTCAAGTGAGACATCCAGTTGCTTGCTTCGACGCGGCATAACCATCTATCCATTGAAGATCCTGTATCATTGCAAGCTGTCAACAACCACAGAAAAAAATCTAGTGTTAAACACTCACATAACTTTCTCTTGGCAATGTATATAAAATGAGCAATTTAACCTACGCTTAATCATAGGTAAACGATGTAAAATGAAAAACGAACTTAATTTTTATCATAAGTGAATACCGCAAAAAGAAAATCAACCTCTGTAGAACTTAAAAATACAGAAAATCCCTAATTGAAGCTGAAATAGGTTCTGTTGAAAGAAAATGCTTGAACTTATAAATGCTTAAAGTTATAGAATGCATACTAAGGCCGCAATATTAAAAATCTGGTGTGAAACACTTACACAACTTTCTCTTGCCAATGCAAAAATTGAACAATTAGTTATAAAACATTACACAAAAATAAAAACACTAACCTCAATAAACATAACCTAATTTTAATCATGAGTGAAAGATGCAAAATGAAAACCAACCTCAGTTTGGCTTAAAAATACGGAAAATCACTCTTCCTTGCTAAACTAGGCTCTGTAGAGAAAAAAAGCTCTAAATAAAAGTTGTAGGTATTTTAATTTCCTATAAATTTTATTATATAAGCTTTTGTTGTAAAATGCATAATAAGGCTAAAATATTAAAAAAATCGATTTTTTACAAATTTTTGTGAAAAAAAACAGAAAATCGCTAATTACTGCTAAACTATGCGTTATACAAAAATATGTTTAAAATAAAAGTTGTAGGTTTTTAAATTTTCTACAACTTTGATGCATACATTTTTGCATTTTTCTGTTCTTGAGATATTCTGTTCACACACACACACACACACACACACACACACACACAGATTAACTGCTAAAAACATGTTTTTTGGGTTCGGGGGTCTGAATGTGTAGATTCGGTGAAAACTTGTTTTCGAAAAATTGACAAGAAAACAACACTTTCCTTTCTATAATATTCATATACGCAAGAGAAAGTAAAAATATAGGAACATACCTTCAACTAGTTTCGTCAAAGAATCCAACAGAACGTGGTGCCTATCGATTGGTTTCACAACTCTTCGCCATTGTGGATAATGCATTTCCAATTCAAACCCACCACCTTTCGACTGAAATTCAATACAAATAAATAATTATAATTATTTAAGTAACTAGTAAGCATCATAGCAGCAAAATCCATATTAATGTTTTGTTTTTTTATATGTTTATATAAAAAAATCTGCCCATAACAGACAGGTGGAGTGTCAAATTATTTACACTCAATCTGTTCATTGCAGGGCTAAAATAAATAGTTCTGTTTCTTATTACATGGTCAGCCAATTAAATGACTGAATCATTTGAGAACAGAAGAGGTAGAGGTGTAAAAGACACTAATCAGAGTTATCTCCTCTGAAAGTAATGAATTTCATTATACAGCCAGACCCTGTGGTGAATGAAACGAAGGTGTCATTTGCAGAGTGGAAAATATGTCCTTTTCAGAGGGCCCGGCATGCTTATAAGCATACTTTTCCACTCAGTGAGGAAGGCAATAGTAAACCACCTCACTCCTCGTTTTACTTAGTAAAGCCTCTACAGGTTCAAACCAGCTTTTTGGCTGATGATCTAAACTACACAACATAAAAAAATTTTCAGTTTGATTTAAACCTTCGACAAAGGAAGATGCAATCTTTACAAACAGTTTCTAGCAGGTTATTATTATCTGAAGAAGCGGTGCGCACCACAATAGTACTTGTACGAAACAAACTATAAGAAACAATATAAGGTAAATATAAAAATTATTATTGTAAATAAAAAAAACCAACCCAGAAAACGTAAAAGTGTGCAAAGAAATCAAAATAAACTGCCTGGGCTTTGCGGATGATCTAGCTCTCATTGCGAACAACATAAAAGAAACCAGAACCCAATTAAGAGTCCCTCGAGCAACTTTCGGAAAAGATCGGTCTGAGAATATCCTACGAAAAGACGAAAATCATGATCAGAGATCCACTCTGCATAAGTTGCATAATGATTAACGAACACTGACAAGAATTTCACTAACCTTCTTTTTAAACTGCGTCACCTTTATTTTATTCCTACTTACACGTGTTTCGGTGGATCCACCATCATCAGAGTAAATGAAAAATTGAAACTAAAATAAAAATTTTATACAAGTGACTGAAGATGTATCATCTTCTGTAAATTTTAAATAAACGAAAATAATTTTTAGTTTCAATTTTTCATTTACTCTGATGATGGTGGATCCACCGAAACACGTGTAAGTAGGAATAAAATAAAGGTGACGCAGTTTAAAAAGAAGGTTAGTGAAATTATTATATTAATTCATTATATGAAATAGAAATATTTCAAACTGTAGGATGCATTATAAAGATTTATTTTCACTGACAAGAACTTGTGGAAAAATTTAAATATCTCGGAGAAATCATAACCAATTGTCTCAATGATCAACCCATATGGCAAGAAAAATTAATACACTCAAGAAATCTCTGATAAACAATCAAAACATCTACAACAAGAAATGTCTGTCAACCAAGGCTAAACTGGAAGTCATCTTCTGTCAGCTCCTTCAGGACATGTGCCGCTTTCTCTTTTACAGCTTCCACAGACTCAAATCTTGTCCCTTTTAATGCAGATTTCACCTTAGGGAACAAGTAGAACTCACATGGTGCAAGATCTGGTGAATAAGGTGGATGTTCTAAATTTGAGATGCTGTACTTGGCTAGGAACTTCTTGATAGATAACATGGAATGAGCTGGCGTATTGTCTTGGTGGAGAACCCATGATTTGTCTTTCCACATTTCAGGGCGGTTTTTCCTTACTTGATGTAGTTTAGAAAGTACCTCAAAATAGTAATATTGATGAACTGTTTGACCTTCAGGAACCCAGTGGAGGTACACAATCCATGGATATCAAAAAAAAAAAAAACAATCATAATTGCTTTAAATTTTGACTTGCTCATTCGAGCTTTTTTGGCTCTCGGTGAAGTTCGGCTCTTCCAGTGCATGGATTGGCGCTTCGTTTCCGGATCATAAGTAAAAACCCTTGTTTCATCACATGTTATTATCGTTTCCAAAAAATTTGGGTCATTTTCAATCACGTACAAAGTGTCAGTAGAAACATTTTTGCGAGCTTCATTTCAAACATTTTTGAGCGGCACGTGTCCTGAAGGAACTGACAGAAGATGACTTCCAGCACTGTTTCCAACAATGGAAAATTGGCATGGAGCATTGTAGGGATACAGAAGGAGTGTATATTGAAGGTGACAATAAGTGATTTTGTATAAAATAAAAATAAAATTTTTTACAACGTCAGTCTCATTATTGACCATGTTTAAAACATATCTTCTTCCAATAATGACATATGGCCTAGAAAGCTGTGTCTTATTGAAAGGGGACATTAGCAAATTACAGGAATGTGAGATGAAATTTTTATGATCAGCCTTGCAGAAGACCAGAAGAGACAAGGTCAGAAATGAATATATAAGAAGAGATATGCAGGTGACCTTAACGATGGAAGAAAGATTACGTACCGCAAGACTCAAATGGTTTGGACATGTACAAAGGATGCCAGAGGCACGTATCCCCAGACAGTACTTGGACATGGAGGTATCTGGAAAGAGACCCGTTGGACGTCCCAGAAGAAGATGGACTGACCAAATAAGGGATGATCTCCTAACAAAAGGAATGACACTACAGGATATCAGAATACAAAAGGTATATCAAGATAGAGATAGATGGAGGCATATCGTCCACTCAAATCCTACCCGACCTGCTGGAAGGATACCCAGATGATGATGATGATGATGAAGAGAAAGTAAAAGAGACCATTACCTTTGCAGATTGCGCAATAGTTTGACTACGTGTGTCGATGATGTAACCTCTTTTGCCAGGTCCGAGAACGGAGTTGATTAAACGTTCATCCTCCTTACACCGTTTGTTGTTTGGCCCCACCAAAGGCTGACTGCTACGCATAAGTATGCTCTGCACCAAAACAAAAGAAATACAATTAATTTGATCAGTTATAAAGATTTAATTTTTTTGTTCGCCCCGAAGTGCTGCACTCGTTTCGAGTACCCGCCACAGGAGTTAAATGTGCTTCAAGCCCAAACTTTGCCATAAGTTGAAGTTCGGCCGCCAAAAAAATTAGGTGGATCAGAACCATAGAAGTGAGGGCAATTTGGCCGGCAAAGGGGATGAGGCTTTATGAGATGTCCGAGTTTTCAGAGGAACAGATTTGTACACAGATCACTTTTTGCTAGTGGGGAAGATAGAACTGCATTATCGATGGAAAAAGAAGCCCAACAGTTATACAAGCCAGAGGTCAGAGGACAAGGATTTCAAAGTATCACTACTGAGAGATGAAAGTATAAAGTACCTCTATCAACAGCGACTTATGAACAGGCTTGTGACTGTACCTACCTCGGATGATATTGAAATAGAGTGGAAAAATATATCCAGTGCAATTAAAATAAGTGCCATGGAGGCCCTTGGTACAAGAAAGAAAAATTATAGGAAGAAGGGCTTAAGAATATGGAATGAGCAAACAGAAAAAGTTGTGAAAGAAAAACAGAGATTATACAAAATCTATTTGAATGATCCTTATGAAGAGAATAAAACATCTTATAACAGAGCCAGAAATTTAGTAAAGCAAATTATAAGAAGGGCACATCAGGAATCAAGGGAAAGATATATAACCACTGTTGAGGAAGATATCCATGGCAGACAGGAACTGGCCTACAAGTTTATGAAGATGATGCAGAAAGAAAATAGAGAACTTGCAAATATAAGCTGTGTAGGTGAACGGGAATGGATAGAACACTATACAAATTTATGGTATGATTCCGCAGCCGGAGATGAACACACAGATGCTACACAATGCCACTCTTGTCAAGTAGACCAGCTCGCTATGATGGAGCTTCAAGCTGCAATTAAAGCCTCTAAAAATCGAAAAGCAGCAGGACTCAACGGTGTGAATATGGAGCTTCTAAAATATGGAGGATTAGTGCTGCACTTACGGCTCTTGCATTTATTTAACATTTGTTGGAAAAATCATACAGTGCCACAAGAATGGATGGTGTCAAAAGTGGTCTCTATTTTCAAAAAAGGAGATCAATCAAACCCAGGAAACTACAGAGGAATAAGTCTTCTGGATACAACATACAAATTATATGCTTTCATCCTCTCTAGAAGATTACAGGCAATAACAGAGTCTCTTTTACAGGAGAACCAGATGGGTTTCAGAAGAGGGAGATCCTGTATTGATGCGGTGTTCACTTTAAAAATGATAATAGAAAAACGCAGAGAGTATAATAGTGAAACACACATGGCCTTTGTAGACTGGGAGAAGGCATTTGATAATGTCGATAGAGAGCTACTTTGGAGCATAATGTTGAGAAATGGATGTCCCTTGCATTTGATAGACAGTATAAAAACTTTATATGGGAACACAACAATAAAAATAGCAGTGGGGGCCGGAAAATTGACAGATGAAATAGCTACAAATAAAGGAGTCAAACAAGGTTGTCCAATTTCACCTGCTTTATTTAATATATATGTCAACGAGCTTATGTCTATGTGGCAGCATGAAGTAGACAAGGGTATCGCTCTTACCCGCAATACTTTTATGAACTATTTATTATTTGCTGACGACACTGTGATTATACAGGAATCCGAGGACAAGCTGCAAATGGCAGTGCATAAGCTCTTCATAATTGGCAAACATTTTAATATGAAAATTTCTGCAGGCAAATCAAAAATTATGGCTTTCCATGGAAAATGGCCTACAAGGTCTAAAATAGTGATTGGAAGCAAGAGTTTGGAGCAAGTAGCTAATTTTAAATACTTGGGATGCGATGTTACGTATGATTATGACCATGATGTGCATCAAAAAGTAACTAAGTTCAACATGGTATGTGGTGCAATAAGTCGATCTCTCAAGAGTAGAGCCAGGAAAAACACATTGCTAAAGTTTTATAAAGTAATGGCGATCCCAACTTTGGCTTATGGAAGTGAGGCATGGGTGCTGACGAGAAAACAGGAACCGAGAATTCAGTCAGCGGAAATGCGATTTCTAAGGCAAGTTAAGGGCTGCACAAGAGAGGATCGCATTCGTAATGAAGTAATAAGGAATGAATGCGGTGCCCAACCATTGTTGAACACTATAAGGACATACAAAGAAAAGTGGTCAGAGCATGTGTTAAGAATGTCCCAAGATCGCCTTCCATTAAATGCATTGATCCATAATCCGACAGGTAAAAGATGTATTGGTAGACCGAGGAAGAGATGGACGCCGGAACAGGCTAATGCACAGCCTAATCCATGAAGACGACGATGACGACGAAGGGGATGAGTGGATGAGAATAATTAGTTTTTGAATTTGAAAGTTGAGGTTAATGTTTGAAGATCATTATGGGACCTCCAATTATCTATAGTCCATCTACTGTAAGAGTACTCCACCTGAGGCAAGCGCCTATAGGTTGTAAACGAAAGTTTTACTCTAGTTGGCGCATATCTACCTCTCCACCGGACAGTTACTTTGCACTACGTTCCGTCATAAAAATATCTACATCCAGTTAAAATAAATATCATCCTTTAAAAGTTTTCAATTATACCGTTCTGTTTTTCTTGTAATTATACTCAAAAGGTGTGAACGTATTATATGAATCAACTGTAATTTTTTCAAAATTTTTCATCAGTAATGACGTTAGATTAAAACAGTTGTTTTGAGAGCGCGTTTTGATTTTTGCAATTCTTCTGTTTTACGAGAAACAGCCCATTTCGTGAGGGTTAATACTGGTGGCGATTATGTAGAAAAGTAGATTAAAATACAGGCTTTCATGTAAAAGTTAAATTTATTAAGAAAAGTAGACTTGTTTTCTTTTTATTTCAAAATGGTACTTACTTGAAAAATACACTTCGTATTATAAAGACAAAGGGTAAGAAACAATCTGTTCGTAACACAACCGGAAACGGCACAAAATTTTAGACAGCTCATGGAGAATCAACTCACACTGCCATATCTATACTGATCGATTCGGGCTACCAACTTCACGTCAAAAAACAAAATTTCCCTTTCTTAGGAAAAAATTACCAGACATTAACAATTGGGTAACAAGACTAAAAATCACTCGGTAGATAATTCAATTTAATTTATCTGTATACGAGGTGTAGCTATTAAATAACGAGATTGACGTTGTAAAAAATTTTATTTTTATTTTATACATAATCACTTATTGTCACCTTCAATATACACTCCTCTATCCCTACAACGCTCCAGGCGAATTTTTCATGGTTGGAAACAGTGCTGGAAGTCATCTTCTGTCAGCCCCTTCAGGACTTGTGCCGCTCAAAAATGTTTGAAATGAAGCTTGCAAAAATGTTTGCATTGACACTATGTACGCGATTGAAAATGATCAAAATTTTTTGGAAACGATAATAACATGTGATGAAACGTGGTTTTTTACTTATGACCCAGAAACGAAGCACCAATCCATGCACTGGAAGAGCCGAAATTCACCGAGAGCCAAAAAAGCTCGAATGAGCAAGTCAAAATTTAAAGCAATGATGATTGTTTTTTTTTTATATCTATAGGATTGTGTACCTTCAATGAGTTCCTGAAGGTAAAACAATTAATCAATATTACTACCTTGAGGTACTTTCTAAACTACATCAAAGAGTAAGGAAAAAAACGCCTCGAAATGTGGAAGGAAAAATCATGGGTTCTCCACCAAGACAATGCGCCAGCTCATTCCACACTATCTGTCAAGAGGTTCCTAGCCAAGTACAGCATCTCAGTGTTAGAACATCCACCTTATTCACCAGATCTAGCACTATGTGACTTCTACCTGTTCTCTAAGGTGAAATCTGCATTAAAAGGGACAATATTTGAGTCTGTGGAAGCTGTAAAAGAGAAAGGAGCACATGTCCTGAAGGAGCTGACAGAAGATGACTTCCAGCACCGTTTCCAACAATGGAAAATTCGCATGGAGTGTTGTAGGGATAGAGAAGGAGTGTACATTGAAGGCAACAATAATTGATTATGTATAAAATTAAAATAAATTTTTTTACATTAGTCTCGTTATTTAACAGCCACACCTCGAACATGTTACTTACACCACTTTCATGTTTATAACTTAAAACAGGAAATCGTCCGCCTTCTCTGAATCGAGCTGCCGTTAAAATCGCATCGTCGCTTACATTCTTGGGAACAACTAAGATGCTTGGGTACGTAGGACATACCTGTAACAGAGATAAAAATAACAGGATAACAAACTAAATTAACTTTCTTTCAAATTTTGAAGTACGCTCCAACCACAGATTTATCATATGCGGCTTTGTGTATACATGAAGAAGATATTATAGTGTACAAGATTTGCTGTGTACGCGACTTGAGTATATACGAGATGTCAATGACCGGTAAGGAATAGGCTGGCATAGGGGTAAGGGGTACCCGCCATTATGCTTCTGTGTGGTAGAAACATATTTATACAAACATATTTTCTAGTCAGTTGGACCAGGGTTTGAAGATATGGAAGAGTGTGATCTCAATGAGCTCTTTAATTCACATTCTCAGGAGTTGAGTGTAATTGAAATTGAAGAAATCATAACATTAGTTGATGATGAAGAAGAAGAACAACAACATACACGCTCAGAAATTTGTACATTACTTCTGTTCTTCAAGTACCCAAAAAACATGTTTTTTGGATACTTCAAGATCTACACTATGTAGAACTTGAAACGAAAAGAACTTCTTTCAGAAAAATTCTGTCCAAAAATAATTTCTTAAAATTTAAAAATTAATTAGTAATTTAATTCTAAATTTTCTTTTGTTTTGCGTCTAACTGTTTTGCAATTTCTACTAATGCAGATGGTGAATAACTTCTTTTTTTTTTTGTTTATCGCCCGGCTGTTCTGCAATTACTGCTAATGCAGACGGTGAAGGGTGAACTGATTTTTGTAACGTATGAAAATATGCCGTGCTTGAATGGGATTTGAACCCAAGACCGCATGATGAGAGGCGAGCACATTAGTGCTCGCCTCTCATCATGCGGTCTTGGGTTGTTGGTAATCCAACTATGCCAATGTGATCGGCATTGGTGGATAAAGATGATAATGGAAATGAGAGATGGAAAAATGCCAGACCTGACCGGGAATTTAAAGAAAAATATAAATCAAAAGTCTCACTATAACTATGTGGGATTCAAAGTGAGCTTTGATAAGTACTTGGATATTTGAAAATAAAATAAATAAATTTCAAGCTATTTGCGGTACCATTAACAGGACACTGGGTAACAGAGCTAGAACAGAGACAGTAGTGAAGTTCTACAAGGTAATGAGCGCCCCAGTCCTTCTTTATGGAAGTGAGTCATGGATTACTACGAAACGCCAAGAAAGTAGGATCCAAGCAGCTGAAATAAGTTATTTAAGAAGGGTGAAGGGCTGCTCGAGGCTGGATCTAATACATAACAAGGAAATTAGATCTGAGTTGGGTGTATTTAGTCTGAATGAAAAATTGGAGTACTGCAATCAACGGAAGCCAGAGGAGAGAATACCCTTCAAAGTTACGCAATTCGTTCCAGTTGGAAGAAGGGAGGTGGGAAGACCTTGAAGAAGATGGCAGTAGTCGAGATGTACGGGTTGGAACATCTCAAGTTCGAGTATAACTGTAGGATTGCTCGTGAGTTCGGAGCACTCATGCCTAACCCTTAATAATAAGAAGAAGATAAGATAAATCAAAATTTATACTACAAGGATTTTTAAAGAATTTAGGCCAGATTACCTGATTTAAAAAAAACTTATTCTTAAAATACTTTGAAATTTTACGATCGTTGGATGTAAAACAACAAAATTTATTTTGCAAAAGAAAAGAGTGAAACTTACTTGAAAATCACTATTGATGTACGTTACACGCCATTCTTCGCCTTGTATCAGTTTATTAAATTCAGTTTCTGGACGAAACGCAGTCCACCCATCTTCCAGGGTCTGATACATCGGTCGGAAGAAAAATGGATACTGTTTCACAGGATTATCTGCAAAAAAAATGGAGTTAATGATTCAACAACTTGTTCCTCTTTCAATCTATACTAATATTACAAAGACAGTGTGTGTTTTCTTGTGCAGACTATTTCCAAAACTACTGTACAGATTTTCATGAATTTAGACAGCATATTCATATTTAAATTCACAGCAACATTTTTTTTACATTTTCAAAAGTGCTAACTAATGAAGATTTTCTTAATGTATATATATATATATATATATGTGTGTGTGTGTGTGTGTGTGTGTGTGTGTGTGTGTGTGAGTACATATTGCTGTTAAAGTACATGAAGGGTTTTAATCATGGTGAGAGCCGTACGCCACGAAATTTATCAAAACGTTTTGTGTGTGTATGTGTGTGTGCTTTGGAGTTTACCATCGAGGAGAATTTCTTTCTTGATAGTAGTGATACTTATATCTATTTCAGGTGTTATAACCGACATGTCCTATACTCCTCCTCCTGGAGTCTCCTCAACGTAAAAAAAAAAAAAAATTATAGTGTCTTTTACACCTGTACCTCTTCTGTTGTTAAATGCTTTATTCATGAACTAATTAGGTGACCATGTGATAAGAAACACAACTATTTTTTGTAGCCCTGCAACTAGCAGATCAAGTGCAAATAATTTAACACTACCTGCATGTTATAGGCGGAAACTTTGCCTGTAAAGTACAGTAGGCCCTCACATTACGATCGTAATTCGTTCCGGAAGAACGATCGTAAAGCAAAAATATCGTATTGTGAGGCCTCATTCTTGCCCAATCATTAGACCATTTATGTACAATTCCACAAAAAATTTACATTAGCCTGTACATACAGATAACCCTATACATTCTTCAAATAGCGCTCATTTCAGTACAAATGATTAGATAATAGGTATAATTATAAAAAAATGCCTTTTTGAATTATGTTTGATCTATCAGACACTTTAACGTCTTTTAAAACTGACTTTTGCTTTACAATCTTGGAAATTGTAGACTGGGAATAACCATACGGGGGAACCAATTTATTCTAGCCCCTTTATTATGTTTTTATATGATTTCTTGCTTTTTTTAATAGAAATTTTACTTTTTATGCGCGATTTAGGACCCATTTTCACTATAACTACAGTAACGTACACAGGAAACGCGGGGTACCAAATTTACAATTGAACTAGGTGAACCTGTGCGGGAAAACCCGCACAAAAGTGTAAATTTGTTTTTATAGAACTTCTCTGTAAACAAAATTTTTTGTTTTATTGTTGTGTGGTATTATTTGAACTTTTAGGCTATCAAATGATCTGACACGTGATATAGTAACGTTCAATTGTCCATGTGAAAATACCGGCTGTGGCAGATAAAGGCCAACTTTGTTGAATGTTTGGCCTTGGGATTTATTTATTGTAATCGCAAATGCTAAACGGATGGGGAACTGTCTTCTCTTAAATGTAAATGGCAAAGTACCATCCGAAGGGGTTAGATCTAACTGCGGTAGTAAAACCCTTCTGCCTTTGGCTGTCCCTGTTATGACTTCTAAATCAAGAAAATTTTTGTACATTCTTAGATTCCCGATGTTACTAATTTCCAAATTATTTTGGCTTTTATCAAGTGCGGTACGCAACCCAATTCGTAATCTAATTGAATTTTGTCTTCGCACATTATAATAAGGTGTCTGACGAACTGATTCCGTTCGAGCACTTCGAGGTGTGCCTGACGACCAGACCGTGACACTGCCAATTCGTTGGTAGGCCTATACTTTAGGTCGTTGAACTTACCCCCTCTCCAAACTGAAATAGCTGTGGGAGGGATAGATAGAGAAAGAGAGAGGCCTATATTTCAGTTCGTTGAACTTGCCCCCTCTCCAATCTATTTTAGACCTCCTATTTTACGGTCATAAATCGAAATATTTGATTTTGGATAGTTTTCTGCAAATTTACTCGAACAGACGATTCATTTGAGCCCACTTCGGGGAAAATCGGTGAAGGTTCAGGTGGTTAAAATCGTGTTGAAAAAAAACCTGCTCGCTATTATTATATTTTTTTTTTTTTTTTTTTCGCCCTGGAGACTCCAGGAGGAGTATAGGACATGTCGTCAGATATAACACCTGAAATACGTATAAGAAACACACTATGTATCACTACTATCAAGAAAGAAATTCTTGTAAGCTATAAAAAGTTTCACCGATCAAGTAATTTTTTAAATTTTTTTTAAAGGAATTCAAATCCTCACAACACTTTAAAGATTGGGGTAATTTATTTAAGAATTTTCTCCCTGCATAAGTAGGTTTTTGTTCAAACAATTTTGTGGAGTGATTAGCCACATAATAATCATTTCTATTTCTCATGTTATGATTGTGAACATTGAAATTCTGCATAAATGTATTTTGCCTAACATGCATAATCACCTCAAAAATGTAAATAGAGGGAACTGTAAGCAATTTAAGGTCCTTAAATAGTGGCCTGCATGAGGTTAGCTGGTTAGCTTACATCTAATAGCTTTCTTTTGAATTTTAAAAACCCTTTTCATATTACCAATGCTAGAATTACCACATACTAAGATACCAATAACGGATATGAGACAGAATGAGGCCATGATAAGCTGCCATTAGTAATTTTTTATCATTTAATCTGGCGATTTGTTTTAGTGCAAATACCCCAGATGATATTTTACTACAAACTTGATTGATATAGAAGTCCCAAGACAAAGATCTATCTAGAGATACGCCCAGGAACTTCACTGTTTCTACATGCTCTAAACTATTATTATGAATAAATACATCCACTTCTCTACTTTCTTTAACGTTATGTTTATTTTTGAACTGCAAGTACTGACACTTTTTCCCATTAACTGTTAATAACATTTGATTCAAGAACTGCACTACGGACTCTATGTTAACATGTGTATTTACTTCAAGAGCATCTACCAGTGAACTGTTACTGATTACTGAAGTATCAATATAGATACGTATGTATAATAACGCGACAGACATTATGGCACAGATGCTAAACCGATAACCAAGGCGATATGCGTAACACTACTAAATAGTGAATAAGGGTGGTGTGACAAAACTGAAAAACAGAAACAACTTTGAGCTGATGATGGGAGGGTGCGGGTAGCATGGTCGAGGGTATCTTGACAAGAGGGAGGGAGTACATTTGAACAGAACTTCTCAATGTAGGGGTTGAAGATTGGCGGGTCAGGTGCACATGCGACTTCAGGAATCCGATGACACATCGTAAAGTGAATTACCGTAATGTGAGTGCATCGTAAAGTGACGGTCCACTGTAAATGTATCGATGGTCCCAGGAATGGATGAGATCTTGAGAAAGGATTCCTTCATGAAAATTAATAAGAACAGAACGAAAGTTTTGTGCAGCAGCAAGAGTGGTTTAGAAGAGATGGGAAATTTAAAAGTAGGCAACGAAAACATACAGGAAGTTAGGGAATTCTGCTATCTAGGGAGTAAAATAACAAAGGATGGTAGAAGCACGAGTGATATCAAGAGTAGAATTGCTCAAGCTAGAAAAGCCTTTGAAATGAAAAACAGCTTACTGACTACAAACATTGATTTACAGATTAGGAAAAATTTCTTAAAACATTATGGAGTGTAGCATTATACGGAAGTGAAACGTGGGTGATAGGGGCTGTAGAAAGGAAGAGGATAGAAGCTTTTGAAATGTGGTGTTATAGGAAAATGTTAAAGATTAGGTGGGTGGACAAAATAAGTAATTTAGAGGTTCTTAGGCGAGTGGATGAAAAAAGAAGTATATGGAAGCATCTTACCAAAAGAAGGGATAGGCTAGTGGGGCATATCCTAAGACATCCAGGTATTGGGCTATCAATAATGGAGGGTAATATTGAGGGAGTAAATTGTAGAGGGAGGCAAAGATTAGAATATATAAAGCAAATTACAAAAGATGTAGGGTGTTACAGGTATGTAGATATGAAACGACTTGCGCAAGATAGAACAGGTTGGAGAACTGCATCAAACCAGTCGAGAGACTGATGACAAAAAAAAATGGAAAACAAACTAAGGACTTTCAATTTAACAATCAATAATGCTACTAACAGAGCCATTTATGAATTAACCAAATAATAATATTTACCAATCGCCGATAACTGTTCAATGGAAGTTGCAATATTATTAAATTCTTCTGTCTGTGATATCTCCAGTTGGATTATTCGGAAATCCTTACATTTTATGACAAGAGTTCCACCATGAACAGCTCCATGGACATTGTTCGGTTTTCTGTCAATGTAGTCAATGTTCTGATGGAGTAGCTGCAAAAAGAAATAACAAATAATAATCCGCATGAAATTTTTAGCGAGGCTTAACCCCTTAAAACATCGGTTCAAAGCTTAAAAAAAAAATCTAGTTTGAAACATTCACACAACTTTATCTTGCCAATGCAAATAATGAAAATATAATCTAACATTAGTAATGTTGTTGTTTAGGTCAACAGCCAAAAGGCTGGTTTGAACCTGTAGAGATTTTACTAAGTAAAACGAGGAGTGAGGTGGTTTACCATTGCCACAACTCATTGAGTGGAAAAGTACGCTTATCAGCATGCCGGGCCCTCTGAAAAGCACATATTTTCCACTCTGCAAATGACACCTTCACTTCATTCATCACAGGGTCTGGCTGTACAATGAAATTCATTACTTTCAGAGGAGATAACTCTGATTAGTGTCACAATACACCTCTACCTCTTCTGTTCTTAAATGATTCAGTCATTTAATTGGCTGACCATGTGATAAGAAACAGAACTATTTATTTTAGCCCTGCAACGAACAGATTGAGTAAATAATTTGACACTCCACCTGTCTGTTATGGGCAGAATATTAGTAATAAAACATTAGAAATAAACAAAACAAACTAAACATCAATAAACATAATTTTGATCATGAGTAAAAGACGCAAAAAGAAAACCTTAGTTTGGCTTCAAAATACGGAAAATCACTCTTTCATGCTAAACTAGGCTCTGTAGAGAAAAATTCTCTAAATAAAAGTTGTAGATCTTTTAATTTCCTATAAATTTGATTATACTTTTTTGTTGTAAAATGCACATAATAAGGCTGAAATCTTTAAAAAATTGTTTTTTTACACATTTTCATAAAAAAAAACCAGAAAATCGCTAATTATTGCTAAACTAAGCATTACACAAAAATGTTTGAAATAAAAGTTGTAGGATTTTAAATAATTGTCTACAACTTTCTTTATATAAATTTTTGCGCTAAAATGCATTTTAAACCAGCAATCTTAAAAACCTTTTTCAAGATTTTTGCGTTTTACTTACAATTCAGAAACAAATTACAATTAATGCATAAAAATCTGGTGTGAAACACTCACACGACTTTCTCTTGCCAGTGCAAATAATTTAAAATAAACCTAATATTAGTAATAAAACATTAGAAATAAACAAAAAACTAACCTCAAAAACATAACCTTATTTTAATCATGAGTGTGTCACCGGATGGCGACGTTAAGTGGCAACCTTATTAATTTGGTGGCCCTGAAAAGGGCCGTTTAAGCGGTGGTCGTCTGTCGTAGTCGTCGTGGCGGTCGGAGGCTGGGCGACACGGCGTGTCGTCGTCCAGCGGAGACGTCATCTTCTTCCCTCGCAGTAGTGCGTCGATGGCTGCTTCGTCGGGTCCGGTGGGCGTAAGGCTCGGTCGAGGGACCGCTGTGGGCATCGCTCGCGTCAGCGGGCGATGACGGTCCGGTCGACGGCCTACGGTGACGGGACGGCGAGCGGAAGCAGCATCTTCTCTCTTGCGGGGTCGTTGATTAGTTCTCGCTGGAGTCCGGCAGCCGTGTGCGGTGGTGGACGTCTCGTCTGCTGTCTGGTGGAAGTGAATCCCTCGGTGTCTTGATTGGAATTGATTCCGCCGGCTCAGTGCAGCGCTCTTTATATAGCTGCCAAGAGCGCTGTTGTAGAGAGCGGCGACTGGCTTGCCCTTGATGACAAAGGCAGCCGGAAGGTTTGTCGGGCGCCGCTACAGGGCTTTGTCGCTTCGCCGCTAAAGAGCCCATCGCGCCGACAAAGGCCGGAAGAAGTATTGAAGGCCGGCAACACAGTAAATGATTAATTAGAAGGGGTGGCGGTGACAATTCCCCCCCACTAAGAACTGTGCTGCCGGGTGAAATTCGGTGGCTGCAGGCGAGAACGAAGCAGTCCAGCCTCGTCAAGCTGCAGGCAGTTGTGTTGTGTTGGGCGCCATATCTTCTGTTATCTCAGGTGCTAGTCCGGTATGAAAAATCCTTTCCATATCCTTGCCCCACGTTCGGGCGCCACTTGTCACCGGATGGCGACGTTAAGTGGCAACCTTATTAATTTGGTGGCCCTGAAAAGGGCCGTTTAAGCGGTGGTCGTCTGTCGTAGTCGTCGTGGCGGTCGGAGGCTGGGCGACACGGCGTGTCGTCGTCCAGCGGAGACGTCATCTTCTTCCCTCGCAGTAGTGCGTCGATGGCTGCTTCGTCGGGTCCGGTGGGCGTAAGGCTCGGTCGAGGGACCGCTGTGGGCATCGCTCGCGTCAGCGGGCGATGACGGTCCGGTCGACGGCCTACGGTGACGGGACGGCGAGCGGAAGCAGCATCTTCTCTCTTGCGGGGTCGTTGATTAGTTCTCGCTGGAGTCCGGCAGCCGTGTGCGGTGGTGGACGTCTCGTCTGCTGTCTGGTGGAAGTGAATCCCTCGGTGTCTTGATTGGAATTGATTCCGCCGGCTCAGTGCAGCGCTCTTTATATAGCTGCCAAGAGCGCTGTTGTAGAGAGCGGCGACTGGCTTGCCCTTGATGACAAAGGCAGCCGGAAGGTTTGTCGGGCGCCGCTACAGGGCTTTGTCGCTTCGCCGCTAAAGAGCCCATCGCGCCGACAAAGGCCGGAAGAAGTATTGAAGGCCGGCAACACAGTAAATGATTAATTAGAAGGGGTGGCGGTGACAAGTGAAAGACGCAAAATGAAAACCAACCTCAGTTTAGCTTAAAAATACGGAAAATCGCTCATTCACGCTTAACTAGGCACTGTACAAAAAAATGCTTAAAATAAAAGTTGTAGATCTCTTAATTTCCTATTAATTTTATTTTATACACTTTTGTCGTAAAATGCATTCTAAGGCTGAAATCTTAAAAAAATTGATTTTTCACACATTTTCGTGAGAAAAAAACAGAAAATTGCTGATTACCGCTAAACTAAGCGTTATACAAAAAAATGTTTGAAATAAAAGTTGTAGAATTTTACATTCTCTACAACTTTTATAATATAACGTTTTGCGCTAAAATGCATATTAAAGCCGCAATCTTAAAAAGAAAATGTTTTTACGTAAAAACAGCATCACGCAGAATTTCAGCAAACATGGCGCCTACTCTATCTTGTAGAAAATAAAAAATTGAGTAAAACAGGCGATTTTAAAAAAAATCATAGTACCAGTTTTTGAGAAAATCGCAAAAAAGGGAAAAATTATACGAATAAACTACTACTTCCGGTTGACCGATTTTGATGAAAATGTTCGTGTCGGGTCCGGTAGTGGTATGTAACTTAAGTTTCAAGTTTCAAGTTCGTACAATGTTCTGTTCTTGAGATATTCTGTTCACACACACACAGACCAATCGCTAAAAACATGTTTTTTGGGTTCAGGGGGTCTGAAAACGTATAGATCCGGTGAAAACTCAATTTCTTAAAATCGACATGAAAACAATACTTTCCTTCCTATATATTCATATAGGCAAAAGAAAGTAAAAAAGTACCAACTTGCCACAGCAAAAAATAAAAAAAAAGATGAAATCAAAATTCAAGGGCATGACGATTGTGTTTAATTTTACATCAAAGGGATTGTACATGTTGATTGGATATAGATCCTGAAGTCCCGAGATTGCCTTTTGTGTATGTATGGGCTGTGAGGAAGGGACGTGAAATATTTGCAGTGCTGCTAACCTCAACAGTGAGACACTACTCATACATTTCACTACCGTGCAGTTTCTAGATACATTTTGTAAGCTGTGGTTTATTCCAAGAAAATGTTTTCTTCATAAACCTTATAAGAAATAAATGTCAAATATTGCCTATAACTTAATTACAAGACTAAAAATGTTTGATTTACTGTAATTACGAATGAATTGCCTCCTTAACTATTGCTGTCATTGGCATTTTCATTATCAGTCTCTCAAGTATCTACCTAACAGTTTCCTTTTTATACCAGGTGTAAACAAAACTGTTGAAGCATAGCTTCTTCACAGCCTTAGTTTCCTTCTTTATATTTCGAATTGTACAAAGAGAAACATCACGGTAGTTAGCCGCTCACTCACGGCTTTTGTTAACGAGGCACGAATAGGCATTTTTGTTAGCTTCAACTTTACAACATTTTGTTAAATTGCTTCAGCGCTGTGAATAGTTTGACCACGTTTTCGAGAAACCAACATTTGTGTTCATGGTAACAAACAGTTATATAGGGTGATTCAAAAAGAGTGCCGGTTTTGATATATCAAATTAAGAGATTTATTTTATTGAAAAACTGAAAATAAATACATCAACAAGTTTGTCTTTCCTTCCGATTTTATGTATGAAAAATTATGTCATGCATGTGTCCTCCTCTACTGCGCTGGCACGCATCAACTCTGTCCATGAAATTGGCTATCACTGCACGACAAGTTTCGACTTCCATTTGCCCGATAACCCGTCGAATTTCCTCCTTCAAGTCATTGATGTTTCGGGGTTTATTGGCATACACCAATGACTTCAGATGATCCCAAAGATGAAAGTCACAAGGCGTCAAGTCACACGACCTTGGTAGCCATTGATGGTCGGAATTACGAGAAATGATGCGATCCTGGAACCGTTCACGGAGCAAACAACATTGTTTCTCGTGCAGCGTGACAGGTGGCACCATCCTGCTGAAACCACAACTCGTCAATGTCCATTCCATCCAAATGACGCCACAAAAACTCCCTAATTTGCTGGGTTAACAGCCACACTGTCACGAACCAACGCAACGTTCTGCTCAGTTTGGCCAGAACGACGACGTCCAGAACTTTTAAGGTCGACTGTTGAACCCGTCTCAAAAAAATTTTTCATCAGCCTGCGAACTGTTGATTCATTCGGTGCTTCATTACGTCCTAGAGTACCGCGAAGTCGCTTGACAGTAGCCGCATAACTCTCTCCACTCTGGTAAAATGTTTTGACGATTAACACTCGTTGTGCAATAGTAAACTTCTCCATGGTTAGACACAGACTGCAAGAGTACTACACTGCGAACAAGAGAAACTACAACTGAATCGTCAATCGGAATGTTCTCCGAAATAGAAATGAGGTCTAACAATGTTGCCAACCGATAAACAAAAATTTACCAGCCGTTTAAAAACCGGCGCTCTTTTTGAATCACCCTTTATTCATACAGTTAACCTACAAAAGGTTCTGCGATTTACTATATATGCTCTGGGTACAGTATACGAGTTATGTTTGTCGTAGTGAAATTAAAGCAGTCGCGCATGCTCACTGATGATTTTCCCCCTTTACCCCTCGTTGCAAACAAGGGCAAACTTATGATTCAAGTGACTATACCTGAAAGACAAACAGTAAATCAACAATACTACGGTATTATCATGAATACTCTCTATCTGCGAGTATAAATAAAATGACCCAATCTATGGAAAAAGCCATGGATGATTCAAGAGGACAATACCCAAGCTCACAATACATTGTTCAAAAAGTTTCTGGCCAGGCACAATAGCTTGTTCAAAATCATTAAAAGAAACTACGACCCAATAGGAATCTAAAGAAGAAATTTTACATCTCTAGGCTTTTTAATTTTGGAAATTTGTTGTGAGTAACCTAAACATCAATCATCAAGTGGAATTTATATTATATCTTAAGACTAGCAACTCCCGCTCGCTTCGTTTCACAGCAGCTAATGTAGGCCTCATTAAATTATTTTCAATCCTCTCAATATACAATATTTGTGGTTTTGTTGCCCTGTGGCAGCAAAATAAATTGTTTTTCTGCACTTCTAGCTCTAAAAAGTCCGACATATAGTCGTCCACGAGTGAAGGAAGCACTAGTCTCAAATCGATGCCCACCGTTTTAAATGTTTGTCCCTGCGATTTAACACAATTGAATAGAATGCATAGAAGAATACCGATTGAATAGAAAGAGACAGTTGATAATTATATGGGTGAGGTAAGAGACAGCAATACATGGGTGCAGTATGCAGAGTAACTGAAAATATGACTCATTCACTTCCTGTCAAATGAAAACAAATAATGAAATACAGTAGAAAATTAAAAATTTTGAATATATCCAAATTTTTAATGTTTTTGGAATCAAATGTTATTCTTCATGTTTTTCTATGAAATATAAAAGTTGAATCTTGTTTCTAGGCCAAAAAATACACCACCCAGAGGACTTAGAAAAATAAATGTCTATGCACCCGATGGACTAAAATATGCTACATCATCACAGTTTAAGTTGCTTAACTCACTTAATTAAAGTTACCTAAAGTGGCGAAATAGCCTATATTGATCAGGAAGCTCTAAGCTATGCAACAATGAAACATTTTTTTAAAATCAGTTGAGTAGTTTCTGAGATTACCTCATACATACAAACAAACAGACGTTTCTTCTCTATTATATTAGTATAGATAAATTTACCTACTTTACTGAATTAAAAGTTAACGAAAAAATTGTACACAAACTTTTATGAAATACTTACCCAAAGTTCCTCAATACCTTCTTTACGAGACGACAAAATTAAATGATGTCCAGTAATACATAATGTTCCATCTACAGGAGAATGAAAAGGACCATGCATTATGACATTATCCAATTTTGGAGTCAATATCATTTCAGCAAACTCCATCTTTCGGTGTTGAAAATAACCAATTACTTAATTAAAACAACTACCTGAAACATTAAAATAAAAACCCCAAATATTATCCTAATTCATCACCAGAAATCAATTTACATTAAAATAAATATGCTTACTTATCTTTAAGGTTACATGAAATTCGTAAAAAACCATGTTTGTATTCATAACAGATCATGTACCATAAAGTTCGTAAAATAATCATTTTAAACAAACTAAAACTGCAACAATAAATTTAATAAACTATTATATTTTATTAATAAAAATTCAACAGTATTAGAGAAACAATCTGATAAAAAATCTTATTTAGTTAAATTTGCACATACAAAACAAATTGTTAATTGGTTTAGCAAAGGTATAACATATTTTAAAAAGAACAATACGATTTAAGTATAATAACATACTTAGAACATTTAACCGGATCACAGAATAAAATGAATACTGCCAAGATTTTTCCTTTTATTTATAATATTATTGAATTAAATCAATACTCTAACCTAAATTTATAACGATTAAAATCATCAACAACAAAAATCACAGTAAACACGAATCTTGTTTCACCGCACAGTGTTGGTTATCGAAATGACAGTTTGATCAGCAGGTCGGTTTTTAATTATATTAATTTTATAATAATTGGTAAAATATGTTATATTTATTACATAATCATTTCAATAAAGTTAATTAATAATAAATTAAATACATAAATTGAAATTATATTACACTTTATAATTTATTTTAATTATATAAATAGTAAATAATATAAATAAATTATCAGATATTTTTCTTGTTCGGTAAATATAAAATTATTAATTTATGTATCATTTTTAATAATAATTTTATAGAATCATTAATTTTGATAGATATAACTTTAGGACGATAATTTTGTTTTTGTAAGTTGGGAACAACCGTTCGCGCCCCCATTCGGGGAATTGTGCGAGAGTGAACGTCACGTCGAATTGTGAGAAGAGCTCATCAGTGTCTGTACTTGTGTTGTTTACGTATGTTAAAAGTATGTTGACAACTTTCTCGGACAGTTTTTATATTATAAATTTATTATTGCATAATAATATTTTCAATTTCTATTAAAAATGTAGTGTAATTATATAAAATATTAATTAAAATTACAGTATTATTTGTGTGTTTAGTAGGTAGTTATAATTGTGTAAGTAAAATAACTTAAAAACTTCAGTAAAAATGTGGTTAATAATTACTGTTCTGTTATTTACGACATACTGTGCTTCGGCAAAAGTAGATTATTGTTCTGGATATTTATTTAATTCATCTGTAAATAGTGATTATTTACAATTTACAAAAGAACTCAGTTCCTTTGAATATTCGGTTGTGAATTCGTTTAAAAGTTTACATTGCTGTGCAAAAGGATATCGGAGTATACAATGGTAAGTTTTGTAAAATTTATTTAATTTTTATATTTCCTCTTGTTATTTTATTCGTATTTTTAATTTAACGTATTAAATTTCTTGCGCTTTTTAAAATAGTGTGAAATTAAAATGCAAAAATATTATGTACCCGGATTTATTGTGATTGCTTCAAGACCCCACTTAAGTTAAAATAAAGTTTTTTTGGAAGTATTTACTTAATATCTGTAATGATTTTAATTAAAATTCCTTTATTATTAATAATATTCGTGTACTGAATCGTTAATCTTTAGGTAAATTTTTGGGGGACTTTCGATAAATCAGGTTTTTTCAAAATTTTTGCCTTAAAATAATTTTTCAGCTGAAGTAGGCCTACTAACGAAAATTAAAGATTATTATTAAAAAAACGTGCAATTTTCGTAAATACAATGTTTTTTTTTGGTGTGATGTATGGTTTAGCTGTAATTTATAATTTCATGTTTAAACTATATTAAAATTAGCTCGATAATATTTTAAAAGTCCTAATGATTTATAATTTACTTCTAATCCAGACGATGAAGGGTGATAAACTTGTCCGGGAATCGAACCCAGGATCCCTGGCGTAGAAAACTGTTGCTTGTACCACTACACCACAGGCAGACCAAGGAAACAGAAAGGTGGTTATCATGTAGGGGTTCCTGGGTTCGACTCCCGGCCAGATGTGACATTTTTTTTATCGCAAATTTACGTGTACCCTTCACCGTTTGCATTAGCGGTAATTTGGGAAATTAGCGATAAGCAAAGCATTAAGATGTAAATCGCAGAAAATGGTATATGAATTTTTTTAAATTTTGAAAAATAAAGTGGGTCATGCGGGGGTCGGATGTCACGTACAGAACTTGACAACATGGATAGTAGCGCCCTCAAGGCCAACTGTATTTTTCAAAATTTAAAAATTCTACCACAATATTGTCCTGTCAATATTACATGTTATTAATACATTTGTGCTAAGATAGTTTGCTCGTCCCGAACGGTTGAGCGGTTACCGAGATAGCAAGGGTTCAGAATATTGTTTATAAATCAAAATTTAAGCAAAGTATGAATTTGAAATTTCGTACACGCTGTAAAAATATAATTGATCATGTTGTGTTAAAATTTTAAACTTGTCGGTCAAATGATTCTAGAGTTATACGCCTTTAAACGGATGAAATTCTTTGCGGTATTAAAAAAACGGGTCATTTTGTCTTTCAACCTCGATATGGAAATTTTTTAACGACATTTAAATGTAGGATTATTATAGGTCAACGCAGAATAAAATGAGCTAAATTTTGATGTAAAGTATGTTGAAATCCGACTCATTGTTTTGGAGATGCTTTGGGTTCTAACTCGAGTGTCTATAATTATGAAACCGACAGTATAGATTGAAATAGTTAGCTCGTCCCGTACGGTTGAGCGGTGAACGAGATAGCAAGGATTCAGAATATTGTTAATAAATTAAAATTTAAGTAACGTATAAATTTGAAATTTTGTACACGCTGTAAAAATATAATTACCTTGTTGTGTAAATAATTTTAAATTTACACATTTTTACACATACCCATAGAGTCACGGAGAATTTATTAAATTTTAGATCGGGGTCATATGGTGATTGCTACCCCAACAAAAATTTTAAAATTTTCGGAATACAAATAATCTTTTAACTGCATGTTATTTAGCGAAGAAAATTACATAAAAATTTGTTAACCCAAAAATTTTAAGATCGCAACCTTTAGGTCGCATGAGAAAACGATAAAACTCTTAATACCATACATTCAAACCTCAACATTCAAAGTTGAAATTTTGAACTTCATATCTTCAAATTTCAAAATATTGTGATCCACCCAACCCCTTTGGCGGCCGTACTTCACCTTGGGGCAAATGGTTCTGATCTACTTATGAATTCTGATCCACCTACCCCTCTGATGCCGAGCACGTAAGCGGCGAGGCTCGAGTTACACGCCTCTAAACGCGGAAAATTCTTTGCGGTAGCAAAACAAATACCGGTTGTTTTTGTCTTCCAACCTCGATATGGCAATTTTCAAACGACATTTAAAATATAGGATTATTATGGGTCAACGCAGAATAAAATGAGCTAAATTTTTACTTTCTCTTGCCTACATGAATATATAGGAAGGAAAGTATTGTTTTCATGTCGATTTTAAGAAATCGAGTTTTCACCGGATCTACACGTTTTCAGACCCCCTGAACCCGAAAAACATGTTTTTAGCGATTGGTCTGTGTGTGTGTGAACAGAATATCTCAAGAACGGACGATCATACGAACTTGAAACTTAAGTTACATACCACTACCGGACTCGACACGAACATTTTCATCAAAATCGGTCAACCGGAAGTAGTAGTTTATTCGTGTATTTTTTCACTTTTTTGCGATTTTCTCAAAAGCTGGTCCTACGATTTTTTTAAAAATCGCCTGATTTACTAATTTTTTTATGCTTTACAAGATAGGGTAGGCGCCATGTTTGCTGAAATTCTCGGCGAGGCTGTTTTGACGTAAAGAAATTGTTTTTTTTTAAGATTACAGTATTAATATGCATTTTAAGCCAAAAATTTACATAATAAAATTTGTAGAGAATTAAAAGTCCTATAACTATTATTTCAAACATTTTTTTGTGTATAAAGCTTAGTTTAGCGATAATTAGCAATTTTCTGTTTTTTTCTCACGAAAACGTGTGAAAAATCGATTTTTTTAAGATTTCGGCCTTAGTATGCTTTTTACGACAAAAGTTTATTTAATTATATTTATAGGAAATTAAAAAACCACAACTTTTATTTAGAGCATTTCTTTCTACAGAGCCTAGTTTAGTGTGAAAGAGTGATTTTCCGTATTTTTAAGTCAAACTGAGATCGATTTTCATTTTGCGTCTTTCACTCATGATTCAAATAAGGTTATGTTTTTTGTTTTTTCTCTAATTTATTACTAATGTTAGGTTATTTTGTTTAAATTATTTGCATTGGCAAGAGAAAGTTGTGTGAGTGTTTCACACCAGATTTTTATGTAAAGTATGTTGAAATCAGACTTATCCTTTTAGAGATACATGGGTTCAAACTCTGCCCATAACAGACAGGTGGAGTGTCAAATTATTTACACTCAATCTGTTTGTTGCAGGGCTAAAATAAATAGTTCTGTTTCTTATCACATGGTCAGCCAATTAAATGACTGAATCATTTAAGAACAGAAGAGGTAGAGGTGTAAAAGACACTAATCAGAGTTATCTCCTCTGAAAGTAATGAATTTCATTGTACAGCCAGACCCTGTGGTGAATGAAGTGAAGGTGTAATTTACAGAGTGGAAGATATGTGCTTTTCAGAGGGCCCGGCATGCTGATAAGCGTAGTTTTCCACTCGGTGAGGAAGGCAATGGTAAACCACCTCACTCCTCGTTTTACTTAGTAAAACCTCTACAGGTTCAAACCAGCCTTTCGGCTGTTGACGTAAACAACACGGGTTCAAACTAGGGTGTAAATAATTAATTATTATGAAACCGATAGTAGAGGTTTCAAACCAGTCTTTCATCATGATTTAAACAACACCACGAAACTCCACGCGGAGGTCTCGGGTTTGATTCTCGGCTAGGGTCTTGAAATTATAACAAGGCACAAACCCAACGTTCCATAACTCACTGTAATCTCTATTGGCCAAGCTGTTGATAGAACTTTGAATAAATACATAAATAAAAATCTGGTGTGAAACACTCACACAACTTTCTTTTGCCAATGTAAATGATTAACAATAAAACTAACATTAGAAATAAACAAAAAATTAACCTCCATAAACATAACCTTATTTTAATCATATATGAAAGACGCAAAATGAAAATCGACCTCAGTTTGGCTTAAAAATACGGAAAATCACTCTTTCATGCTAGGCTCTATAGAGAAAAATGCTTAAAATAAAAGTTGTAGATCTTTTTATTTCGGTACTATAAATTTGATTTTATTCTCTTTTTTCGTAAAATGCACACTAAAGCTGAATTCTTAAAAAAAATCGATTTATTTTTTTACACTTTCGTTAGAAAAAAAACCAGAAAATTGCTAATTACCGCTAAACTTAGCGTTATATAAAAGAAATGTTTAAAATAAAAGTTGTAGGATTTTAAATTTTCTACAACTTTTATTACATACATTTTTGCGGTAAAATGCATGTTCAAGCAGCAATCTTAAAAAAACAATTTTTTTACGTGAAAACAGCCTCTCCATAAATTTAATCAGACATGGCCCCTACCTTACCTTGTTGTTGTTTAGGTCAACAGCCGAAAGGCTGGTTTCAACCTCTAGAGGTTTTACTAAGTAAAAACGAGGAGTAAGGTGGTTTACCATTGCCTTCCTCACTGAGTTGAAAGAGTATGCTTATCAGCATGCCAGACCCTCCGAAAAGCACTCACTTTCCACCCTGCAAATGACACCTTCACTTCATTCACCACAGGGTCTGGCTGCACAGTGAAATTCATTACTCTCAGAGGAGATAACTCTGACTAGTGTCACAATACACCTCTACCTCTTCTGTTCTTAAATAGTTCAGTCATATAATTGGCTGACTATGTGATAAGAAACAGAACTATTTTTTTTAGCCCTGGACCAAACAGATAGAGTGCAATTAAAATAACACTCCACCTGCCCGTTTTGGGCATTACCTTACCTTGTATATTATAAAAAATTTAGTAAACGAGGCGATTTTTGAAAATAATCGTAGGACCCGTTTTGATAAAAATAAGTGAAAAATTACACGAATAAAGTACTACTTCCGGTTGACCGATTTTGATGAAGATGTTCTTGTCAGGTCCGGTAGTAGTGTGTAACTTAAGTTTCAAGTTCGTACGATGTTCCGTCCTTGAGATATTCTGTTCATACACAGACCATTCGCTAAAAACATGTTTTTTGGGTTCATGGGGCCTGAAAACGTGTAGATCCGGTGAAAATTCAATTTCAAAAAAAATCGACATGAAAACAATACTTTCCTTCCTATATATTCATGTAGGCAAGAGAAAGTAAAAATTTGAATACCGTACAAATTTTTGTATTAACGAGTTTTTTTAGTTTTAACGAGGAAGTAAGTGCTTTATCTCAATCGTATATGTTTTTATATTTGCTGTGTTTATAAAATTGGGTAATTCCTGGTTGTAAGTGGATGACGTAACACACCGGTATTTTCTCTGTCGCGTAAAACACTTTGTCTAACCTTCGTAACGTCAGGATTTAATTTTGGTTATCTCCACTCGTATTTCTTATCAAAAATTCGTATTAAAAACAGCTTAGTTTTTTTTATCGCAGCTCTGTTTAAAAAAAA
Source organism: Catonia carolina (assembly GCA_035578175.1). Classification (NCBI taxonomy): domain Eukaryota; kingdom Metazoa; phylum Arthropoda; class Insecta; order Hemiptera; family Achilidae; genus Catonia; species Catonia carolina. The sequence continues at coordinate 795,967 of JAQMRL010000017.1, read as the reverse complement.
ATGCTTTATAAGAAATACAAATATATTTTTATAATTTTTACACTATTTTTTTATCTACGTGTTATTCCTATTTTTTTATTTTTACTTTCTCTTGCCTACATGAATATACAGAGGAAGGAAAGTATTGTTTTCATGTCGATTTTTCGAAATCGAGTTTTTACCGAATCTACACGTTTTCAGACCCCCTGAACCCAAAAAAACATGTTTTTAGCGATTATTCTGTGTGTGTGTGTGTTTGCGTGCGTGTGTGCAGAATATCTCAATTGAACGGAACTTCGTACGAACTTGAAACATAAGTTACATACCACTACCGGACCCGACACGAACATTTTCATCAAAATCGGTCAACCGGAAGTAGTACTTTATTCGTGTAATTTTTCACTTATTGCGATTTTCTCAAACACAGGTCCTACGATTTTTTTAAAAATCGCCTTGTTTACTAAATTTTTAATGCTCTACAAGATAGTGCAGGCGCCATGTTTGCTGAAATTCTTGGTGAGGCTGTTTCCACGTAAAAACCTAAAATGTTTTAGCGCAAAAATTTATATAATAAAAAATGTAGAGAATTTAAAATCCTACAACTTTTATTTAAAAAAATTTTTTGTATAACGCTTAGTTTAGCGGTAATTAGCGATTTTCTTTTTTCTCACGAAAACGTGTGAAAAACCAATTTTTTTTAAGATTTCGGCCTTAGTATGCCAATGCATATACGTCAAAAGTGTATCTAATCAAATTTATAGGAAATTAAAAGCTCTACAAATTTTATTAATAGCATTTTTCTCTACAGAGCCAAGTTTAGAGTGAAAGAGTGATTTTCCATATTTTTAAGCGAAACTGAGGTTGATTTTCATATTGCGTCTTTCACTCATGGTTATGTTTATTGAGGTTAGTTTTTTGTTTATTTCTAATGTTTTATTAATAATGTTAGCATTATTGTTAATTATTTGTATTGGCAAGAGAAAGTTGTGTGAGTTATTCACACCAGATTTGTTTTTTTTTACTCGCAAGTGCGCTGTCTATCTTTTGTATTAATAATATTGTTGTCATAAAAAATCTGGTGTGAAACACTCACACAACTTTCTCTTGCCAATGCAAATAATTTACAATAAACCTAACATTAGTAATAAAACATTAGAAATAAACAACACAACTAACCTCAATAAACATAACCATGAGTGAAAGACGCAATATGAAAATCAACCTCAGTTTGGCTTAAAAATACGGAAAATCACTCTTTCACGCTAAACTAGGCACTGTACAAAAAATGCTTTAAATAAAAGTTGTAGATCTATAAATTTCCTATAAATGTTATTATATACACTTTTGTCGTAAAATGCATACTAAGGCCGAAATCTTAAAAAATAGTTTTTTCACACGTTTTCGTGAGAAAAAAACGAAAATTGCGAATTACCGCTAAACTAAGCGTTATACAAAAAAAAGTTTGGAATAAAATTTGTAGGATTTTGTATTCTCTACAACTTTTATTATATAAATTTTTGCGCTGAAATGCATAGTAAAGCCGCAATCTTGAAAAAAAAACAATTTTTTACAAGAAAACAGCCTCACCAAGAATTTCAGCAAACATGGCGCCTACCTTATCTTGTAGAGCATCTACAATTTAGTAAATGAGGCGATTTTTAAAAAAAATGGTAGGACCAGTTTTTGAGAAAATCGCAAAAAAGTTAAAAATTACACGAATAAACTACTACTTCCGGTTGACCGATTTTGATGAAAATGTTCGTGTCGGGTCCGGTAGTGGTATGTAACTTAAGTTTCAAGTTCGTACGTTGTTCCGTTCTTGAGATATTGACCCCATTTTTCTCCACAGAGTCTAGTTTAGAAGCAATCACCGATTTTCCGTATTTTCAAGTTGATGAGAGATTGATTTTCACTTTACATTGTTTACTCATGATTAAACATAAATTTGTTCATTATCTATTTATTGGCAAGATAAAGTCGTGTGAGTGTTTCACACGAGATTTATATGTATCTTCAGTACACTTCAAGTGTTGCTAAATCGTTTAAAACCGAGGTCTGACGATGGCCTGGTGAAGAGCAAATGATGAATTATGTGCTTTAAACAAAGGTTGATATGATGAGATGAGATCATATTGTCTGAAGTAATTCGAAACTGGTTTGTCTGTCTGTAAGACTGTGGTAGTCGAGTTCATTGAAACCTGCCGACAACTACGTCACAATGGGCTTCTTCATTCTTACATTCTCACGTTATGATCAGAAGCAATTTATGTTGTATAGCATAATCGACGTAGTCAGGATTTTTCCAGCAGAGGAAAGGGAAATATAATATAAAAGTTATTTTTATTTAAAAAAAATTTTTATTACTTTCTCTTGCCTATATGCGTATATAGGAAGGAATGTATTGTTTTCATGTCGATTTTAAGAAATCGAGTTTTCACCGGATCTACTCGTTTTCAGAACCCCTGAACCCAAAAAAAACATGTTTTTAGCGATTGGTTTATGTGTCCGTGTGTGTGTGTGTGTGTGTGAACAGAATATCTCAAGAACGGAACATCGTACAAACTTGAAACTTAAGTTATATACCACTACCGGACCCGACACGAACATTTTCATCAAAATCGGTCAACCGGCAGTAGTAGTTTATTCGTGTAATTTTTCACTTTTTTGCGATTTTCTCAAAAACTGGTCCTACGATTTTTTTAAAAATCGCCTCAATTACTAAATTTTTTATACTTTACAAGATAGGTAGGCGCCATGTCTGCTAAAATTCTTGGTGAGGATGTTTTCGCGTAAAAAAATTGTTTTTTTTTAAGATTGCGACGTCAATATGCATTTAGCGCAAAAATGTATATAATAAACAATGTAGAGAATTAAAAATACTACAACTTTTATTTCAAACATTTTTTTGTATTGGGTAAGTGAGGGTGAGACGCCCTGGTGGGAGTGATGCCCTACCCCTCCTTTCTCCTACTTGAGTGCTTGTAGGGAGGGTAACGCGTCATTCAGATTTAGTACTGTGTAGTGAAAGGTTAATTTGTTGTAGTTTGATTTCTTAGTGATTCGTTTACGATTGTGCCACAGACTTCTTTCGTTTTTTACTGGTAAGTAAACGCAAAAATTTTATCAACTATTCAAAATCGCATTATATTTAACTGTTTTTGTAACAGAATTAAGTAGACCTCCTAATATCGTCAAAGTATAATCTTAATAGAGTATGTTACATGAAGTATAACATAGTCGGCCATGTTGGTACCACGTGACAACGTGGGGCATCTTGTCCACCACTTTGGATAAGATGCCCTACCACTGAGGGGGGTAAGATGCCCTGGCCGGAGAGATGCCCTGGTTCTATTTACATGACTTTCCTCCAACTAATCTTAGCCGTACATGTTTGTTACAGCTAACAATGCCAAGAAATTACGTCTGAACCTCCGACAGGGCTTCGTGGACACAGGAGCAACTTGAAAATGCTATCATTGCAGTAAAAGAGAAGAAAATGAGGATTCTGGCTGCGTGCAGGGAATTCGGAATACCTTCCCGAACTTTAAGAAGAAGAATTCTTCAAAATAATTCGGTGAAACGTGCTTTAGGGCCAACAGGCTGTCTTGGTATTGAAGTAGAAAACAAGTTGGTAAATCATATAATAAAATTACAATTATCTGGTTTCGCACCAACTAGAGTTACGGTCCAAACAATTGCGTTCCAACTCGCAGAACGTTTGGGGTTGAAACATAAATTCAACAAACAAACCGAAAAAGCCGGACGTGATTGGTTTCGACTATTTATGAAACGACACCCAGAATTAAGTATAAGAAAGGCAGAGGGTATTTCGTTAAGTAGAGCCCAGGGAATGACAAAAGACGAAACAAAAAAATATTTTGACTTGTTGGAACACTTATTAGTTAGTAATGAATTAATTAATAAACCAAACAGTATTTACAACGTTGACGAAACTGGGTTGCAACTAAATAATAAGCCGGGTTATGTTGTTGCTTCAAAGGGATCAAAAGATGTCCACCTTCTTACTTCTGGAGAAAAAGGTGAGACAATAAGTGTAATAGCTTGTTGTAACGCAGAAGGAAATTTTTTGCCGCCTTATTCAATTTTTAAAGGTGTTAATAAAAAAGCGGAATTCGAAGACGGAATGCCACCCGGGTCAGTGGTCGTAATGTCAAAAAAATCATCGTATGTGACATCGGAACTATTCTTTAATTGGCTTAAATTTCATTTTGTGCCCAGGAAACAAGGAAAGGTTCTCTTGGTACTCGACGGGCATGCAAGTCATATGAATGATGAACGAATGTTGGATTTTGCTGCGGAAAATGAAATAATTATGGTCTGCCTTCCAAGTCACTCGACTCACTACCTGCAACCTCTTGATCGCAGTTTCTTCAAGCCTCTAAAGACATATTTTTACGAAGCATGTCAAAATTGGATGGCAACCAATGAAAACAGAAAAATAACTCGTTTGCAGTTCGGACAGTTACTAACAAAAGCTTGGTCCAAAGCAGCTACATCAGGTAATGGAATTTCTGGGTTTCGTGCTACTGGGATATTTCCATTAGATATTAACGCAGTACCTGAGTATGCTTATTCGCTATCATTGACTTCTTCTTTTCCAGTTATTTCTTCTCCAATTCAATCCTCACCTTGCAGTACCAATTCATCTAAAGCAACGCAATTTTTATCATCAAATGAACTCGATTCCAGTAAACCATCATGCAGCCTTTCAATGCCATCAGAAAATCCCACTCCAACCAAATTGTTGAATAACATCTCTCCAATTCCCTCCATTCCTACCGAGAAGAAAATTAGAAAACAATATGCAGCTCACTTGACATCACCTTCGTTCATCGACAGCAAGAGGAGCCGCAAGACCAGTAAAAATGAAAACCGGTCATCAAAATGTAACAAACAATCAAAAGGAAAAAAGAAACTACAATTCGTTGACTCTTCAGACGAAGAACATCTGTCAGCTAATAACAGTAGTGATGAGTGCGTTGAATGTCTGGAAAGATATTGTGAAACCAAATCTCAATCTGACTGGATTCAGTGCATAAATTGTGGAAAGTGGTTACATGAGGAATGCAGTATTCCAAGATTTCAGGGTCGGTGCAGAAATTGTGGCCAGGAACAAATTAAAAACAAAAGAAGTTAATACCGCACAAAGATACATGGTAGGTCATCTATCCCACCACTAGCGGGGCGTCTTACCCGCATAGTGGGGAGAGATGGCAAATTGTAATGTTTGCACAAAAGTCGCTTTAAGATAATATCTCATTTTTTCCAGGTTTTTGTACATTTCTAATAAAATTAACAATTTTTATAATAACTTAACCGAATGTCATTTTATTTTGACCTTTTGATAACTATATATAAGATGTTTTTAAAAACCAGGGCATCTCTCCCACCTTTTTAAGCTTACTTTAGCGGTAATTAGCGATTTGTGGTTTTTTTTCTCACAAAAACGTGTAAGAAATCGATTTTTTTAAGATTTCGGCCTTAGTATGCATTTTACGACAAAAGTATACATAATCAAATTTATAGGAAATTCAAAGATATACAACTTTTATTTATTTCTCTACAGAGTCTAGTTTAGCGTGAAAGAGTGATTTTCCGTATTTTTAAGCCAAACTGAGGTTAATTTTCATTTTGCGTCGTTCACTCATGATTAAAATTAGGTTATATTTATTGAGGTTAGTTTTTTGTTTATTTCTAATGTTTTATTACTAATGTTAGGTTTATTGTTAATTATTTGCATTAGCAAGAGAAAGTTGTGTGTGTGTTTCACACCAGTTTTTTTTATGACCTGACCGGGAATCGAACCCAGAACCCCGGCGTAGAAGCCAGTTGTGCTATCTTTTACGCCAACGGGCCAACCAAATGTTTTTATTTAAAAATTTGTCGGGATTTACATCAGTTTCGTGTATAAGTACCCAGTTCTTAGCCGGTTTTCTGTTAATGTGCTTTTTAAACGTCTGTTTCTTAACCCAGGCTTTACATAAAAAATCTGGTGTGAAACACTCACACAACTTTCTCTTGCCAATGCAAATAATTAACAATAAACCTAACATTAGTATTAAAACATTAGAAATGAACAAAAACTAACCTCAAAAACATAACCTTATTTTAATCATGAGTGAATGGCGCAAAATGACAGTCGAACTCAGTTTGGCTTAAAAATACGGAAAATCACGCTTTCACGCTAAACTAGGCTCTGTAGAGAAAAATGCTCTAAACAAAAGTTGTAGATCTTTTAATTTTCTATAAATTTAATTATGTACACTTTTGTCGTAAAATGCATACTAAGACCGAAATGTTAAAAAAATCGATTTTTCTCACGTTTTCGTGAGAAAAAACAAAAAATCGCAAATTACCGCTAAACTAAGCGTTATACAAAAAAATGTTTGAAATAAAAGTTGTAGAATTTTACATTCTCTACAACTTTAATTATATAACGTTTTGCGCTAAAATGCATATTAAAGCCGCAATCTTAAAAAGAAAAAGTTTTTGCGTAAAAACAGCCTCACGCAGAATTTCAGCAAACATGGCGCCTACCTTATCTTGTAGAGAATAAAAAATTAAGTAAAATAGGCGATTTTAAAAAAAATCGTAGGACCAGTTTTTGAGAAAATCGCAAAAAACTGAAAAATTATACGAATAAACTACTACTTCCGGTTGACCGATTTTGATGAAAATGTTCGTGTCGCGTCCGGTAGTGGTATGTAACTTAAGTTTCAAGTTCGTACGATGTTCCGTTCTTGAGATATTCTGTTCACACACAGACACACAGACACACACACACACACACACACAGACCAATCGCTAAAAACATGTTTTTTGGTTTCAGGGGGTCTGAAAACGTATAGATCCGGTGAAAACTCGATTTCGAAAAATCGACATGAAAACAATACTTCCCTTCCTATATATTCATATAGGCAAGAGAAAGTAAAAATCGGGGTTTAAGTGAGTTAAAGATCACAGTTTTCTGCACAATGTGAATGTTTTAAAAGTAAAATACGATATTCCGTTTTAATATGGTGGCGATTTTTAAAATCTGGTGTGAAGCACTCACACAACATTCTCTTACCATTGCAAATAATAAAAAATATTACCTAACATTAGAAATAAACAAAAAACTAACCTCACAAACATAACCTTATTTTAGTCATGAGTAAGTGACGCAAAATTAAAACCAACCTCAGTTTGGCATAGATCTTTTAATTTCTTAAAAATTTGATTATATATACACTTTTGTCGTAAAATGCATCCTAAGGCTGAAATCTTTAAAAACACATTTTTTTACAAATTTTCATGATAAATAAAACAAAATTACTAATTACCGCTAAACTAAGCGTTGAGTATACAAAAACAAAAATGTTTGAAATTAAAGTTGTAGTTTGTAAAATTTTCTACATCTTTAATTATACACATTTTTGCGCTAAAATGCATATTAAAGCCGCAATCTTTAAAAAAAACATTATTTACTAACAAGCCTTCCCAAGAATTTCAGCAGACATGGCGCCTACCTTATCGTGTAGAGCATAAAAAATATAGTAATTGAAGCGATTTAAAAAAAATCGTAGGACCCGTTTTTGAGGAAATGGCAAAAAAGTGAAAAATGACACGAATAAACTACTATTTTCGGTTGACCGATTTCGATGAAAATATTCGTGTCGGGTCCTTTAGTGGTACCTAACATAAGTTTCAAGTTTGAGCTTCGTATGATGTTCTGTTCTTGAGATATTTTGTTCACAACACAGACTAATTGTTACTAAAAACATGTTTTTTATTTTGGGTCTGAAATTAGGGGGTCTGAAAACGTGTAGATCCGGTGAAAACTCGATTCGAAAAATCGACATGAAAACAATAATTTCTTTGTTGTTTATTCACATAGGCAAGAGACAGCATAAAAGTGTTATTTTGTTCCACGTGACGATAGGGAAATGATTTTTTGACTGAAGCATGTATTTTTTCAACAGTATTGTGCCAAGTATAACCTTTCACATTTATATTTAAAAAAAAAAATAGTTGAACGTAAAATAAAAGCGAGATCTTGGTGTTTTTAAATTAAGATATGCATTGCTTTATTATTTTCATAATAAATTAATTGCGTTGTTTAGGTCAACAGCCAAAAGGCTGGTTTGAACCTCTAGAGGTTTTACTAAGTAAAAACGAGGAGTAAGGTGGTTTACCATTGCCTTCCTCACTGAGTTGAAAGATTATGCTTATCAGCATGCCAGGCCCTCCGAAAAGCACTCACTTTCCACCCTGTAAATGACACCTTCACTTCATTCACCACAGGGTCTGGCTGTATAGTGAAATTCATTACTCTCAGAGGAGATAACTCTGACTAGTGTCACAATACACCTCTACCTCTTCTGTTCTTAAATAGTTCAGTCATATAATTGGCTGACTATGTGATAAGAAACAGAACTATTTTTTTAGCCCTGGACCAAACAGATAGAGTGCAATTAAAATAACACTCCACCTGCCCGTTTTGGGCAGGTGGAGTTAATGCCCATAACAGACAGGTGGAGTGTCAAATTATTTACACTCAATCTGTTAGTTGCAGGGCTAAAATAAATAGTTCTGTTTCTTGTCACATGGTCAGCCAATTAAATGACTGAATCATTTAAGAACAGAAGAGGTAGAGGTGTAAAAGACGCTAATCAGAGTTATCTCCTCTGAAAGTAATGAATTTCATTATACAGCCAGACCCTGTGGTGAATGAAGTGAAGGTGTCATTTGCAGAGTGGAAAATATGTGCTTTTCAGAGGGCCCGGCATGCTGATAAGCGTACTTTTCCACTCAGTGAGGAAGACAATGGTAAACCACCTCACTCCTCGTTTTACTTAGTAAAACCTCTAGAGGTTCAAACCAGCCTTTTGGCTGATGACCTAAACAACAATAAATTAAAGGTCAATCTCAATAGGAACACTACGGTGGTGACCACTATTAAGACGACTGATTCATTTTTGACAATGTGACCGAGAAAAGGTGTATAAGGTACTGGTGGAATGGGTAGGTTAGTAACTGATTGAATGAATACGGGTTTTACCGGCGCGTAGGACTATGTGTATTGTTCTGTTTAGTTTTTAAAAATTGGTAATATCTCCGTTATTATGCATGAAAATGAAAAACGTTACATAATCAACTTATTCGTCTTTAAACGTTTCTTACTTTCAATTGTATAGGGTGATTCAAAAAGAGCGCCGGTTTTGATATATCAAATTAAGAGATTTATTTTATTGAAAAACTGAAAATAAATACATCAACAAGTTCATCTTACCTTCCGATTTCATGTATGAAAATGATGTCATGCATGTGTCCACCTCTACTGCGCTGGCACGCATCAACTCTGTCCATGAAATTGGATATTACTGCACAAGTTTCGACTTCCATTTACCCGATAACCCGTCGAATTTCCTCCTTCAAGTCATTGATGTTTCGGGGTTTATTGGCATACACCAATGACTTCAGATGACCCCAAAGATGAAAGTCAAAAGGCGTCAATTTTGTTTGCGAAGGTATCATCATCCTGCCGTTTTCTCAATACCCAGTCAACAAACTGCGTCTCTTCTGGTGATCTGCCACTTTCAAATGTTGCGTCAACTGAATTTTATACGGGTGATATTGGAGATCGTACCGAAGAATTCTCCGTACAGAAGAACATCGTAAACCCAATTGTTGAGAACGGCGACGTATTGATTTTGCTGGGCTAACAGCCACACTGTCACGAACCAACGCAACGTTCTGCTCAGTTCGGCCAGAACGACGACGTCCAGAACTTTTAAGGTCGACTGTTGATCCCGTCTCAAAAAACTTTTTCATGAGCCGGCGAACTGTTGATTCATTCGGTGCTTCATTACGTCCTAGAGTACCGCGAAGTCGCCTGACAGTAGCCGCATAACTCTCCCACTCTGGTAAAATGTTTTGACGATTAACACTCGTTGTGCAATAGTAAACTTCTCCATGGTTAGACACAGACTGCGAGAGTACTACACTGCGAACAAGAGAAACTACAACTGAATCGTCAATCGGAATGTTCTCCGAAATAGAAATGAGGTCTAACAATGTTGCCAACCGATAAACAAAAATTTACCAGCCGTTTAAAAACCGGCGCTCTTTTTGAATCACCCGTTATAACATATTTTGATGCATTGACTTTTAACTGAGATATTCGTAGTTTTTTGTTTATTCCTCCCTCTGAACTCCCCCATCCCTTTGTGATTTAAAAAAAAAATATAGCCTATTTTCATTTCGATTATGTCCAGAACCTAGATACCGAAATTAATTGAATTTGTTTGAGCGGTTCTCGGGTGATGCCGTAACATACAAACAGACAAAAATTCAGCTGAACTTATTTTCGGTGTTTACTTGATAGATTTGGCGTAGAAACAAAATTAAGGGCATTTTTAAAAAATTGTACAGACAAAATCACAACTTTATTTGTATAGATTGTTCATTATTTACATTGGCAAGAAAAAGTCGCGCGTGTTTAACATCATATTTTTTTAACGGTCGATGAAAAAAGATGAATGTTTGGTATTCAGGTTCTTAAAATTGTGTCCCGTCGTAATTATAGTTCTAGCTGTTCTATGAATGAAATGAACGGAGGAGGTACAAGGTTCATTAGAGTGAATTCAGTTTCAGTGATGTATGAAAGAAAGAAACTATGGAAATCTGACAGTAGAAACGGATAGATTGTCCTGTTTGTTTGTTCAAGTGACGCACACGAATATTCCTGACTCAACAGAATGTGTGTGTGGCGATGCGAACTGTAAACAAAGGTATGTGAAGCAGTGATAATAACAGGCTACGGTTGAGACGCAAACATGTCCGAACATGCGCGTCAAGGCGTATATTCTTAGAATTCGGGTCGTTTCGTTATGTATAACTAAATGCATTAGGAACAAAAATCAGGCGTGGAACACTCACACGACTTTCTCTTGCCAATGCAAATAATGAAAAATTTAACCTAATATTAGTAATAAAACATTATAAATAAACAAAACACTAACCTCAAAAACATAACCTAATTTTAGTCAAATTTTAGTAATGAGTGAAAGACGTAAAATGAAAATTAACCTCAGATTAGCTTAAAAATATGGAAAATCTCTGATCCACGCTAAACTAGGCTCTGTACAGAAAAATGCTCTAAATAAAAGTTGTAGATATTTTAATTTCCTATAAATTTAATTATGTATACTTTTGTCGTAAAATGTGTAGCTACTAAAGCCGAAATCTAAAAAAAAATCGATTTTTTACACGTTTTTGTGAGAAAAAACCAAAAATCGCTCATTACCGCTAAACTAAGCGTTATACAAAAAACTGTTTAAAATAAAAGTTGTAGGATTTTTAATTCTCTACAACTTTTGCCATATACTATTTTGCGCTTAAATGCATATTAACGGTGCTATTTAAAAATAAACAATTTTTTTACGTGAAAACAGCCTTACCAAGAATTTCAGCAGACATGGCGCCTACCCTATCTTGTAGAGCATACAAAATGTAGTAAATGAGGCGATTTTTAAAAAAAATCGTAAGACGAGTTTTTGAGAAAATCGCAAAAAAGTGAAAAATTAAACGAATAAACTACTACTTCCGGTTGACCGATTTTGATAAAAATGTTCGTGTCGGGTCCGGTAGTGGTATGTAACTTAAGTTTTAAGTTTCAAGTTTGTAGGATGTTTTTCATAATTTAGGTGACGTCATAATAATTCCTGGAAGGACTTTATAATAAAGGCCTATAAAGAAATTCACAGTGACTAATATTATACTGGACTAAGGAAAATAAGATTCCGTTTTTATTACGTCTGACTAGAGGCTATAATTGATGTAGTCACTTAAATTGCAATGCCGTTGTAAGAAAAAATCATGACGTCATCCGGGAATTTTACATTGATGCACCTATACGGAATAGTAAACAACCATTAATTTAATAATCGAAATCCATACCAATTTTCTCGGAATTTACAAATAGTTTGGTATTTTATGAGAATTGTATTTTTACTTTCTCTTGCCTACATGAATATACAGAGGAAGGAAAGTATTGTTTTCATGTCGATTTTTCGAAATCGAGTTTTCACTGGATATACACGTTTTCAGACCCCCTGAACCCAAAAAACTTGTTTTTAGCGATTAGTCTGTGTGTGTGTGCGTGTGTGTATGTGTATGTGAACAAAATATTTCATGAACGGAACATCGTTCGAACTTGAAACTAAGTTAAATAGTACCACTAGAGGACCCGACAAGAACATTTTCATCAAAATCGGTCAACTGATAGTAGTAGTTTATTCGTGTAATTTTTCACTTTTTTGCGATATTCTCAAAAACTGGTCCTACGATTTTTTTTTTTAAATCGCTTGTTTTACTAAAAACTTTTTATGATCTAGGCTACAAGATAGGGTAGACGCCATGTTTGCTGAAATTCTTGGTGAGGCTGTTTTCACGTAAAAAAAATTGTTTGTTTAAGATTACGGGCTTTAATATGCATTTTAGCGCAAAAATTTATATAGTAAAAATGTAGAAAATTTAAATCCTACAACTTTTTATTTCAAACATTGTTTTGTATAATGCCTTGTTTAGCGGTAATTAGCAATTTTCTGGTTTATTTTCTCACGAAAACGTGTAAAAAAATAGATTTTTTTTAAGATTTCAGCCTTAGCATACATTTTACGACAAAAGCGTATAATCAAATTTATAGAAAATTAAAAGATCTACAACTTTTATTTAGAGGACTTTTCTGTACAGAGCCTAGTTTAGCGTGAAAGAGTGATTTTCCGTATTTATAAGCCAAACTGAGGTTGATTTTCATTTAGCGTCTTTCACTCATGATTAAAATAAGTTTATGTTTTTTGTGGTTAGGTGTTTGTTTATTTCTAATGTTTTATTATTAATGTTAGGTTATATTGTTAATTAATTGCATTGGCAAGAGAAAGTTGTGTGAGTGTTTCACACCAGATTTTTTTAATTTGTTTTTAAAAACGTACATTTTTGAAACACATTAAGTTAATTAAAATTCTTTTACATAATGTACATATTTTAAAATTGTACCCCTCCCGCTGAACTCCCCTATCCCTTTGTGATATTAAAAAATTTATAGCTTATTTTCATTTCGATTATGACCAGAACGTAAACACCGAAATTAATTGAATTTGGTTCAGCGGTTCTTGCGTGATGCCGTAACATGCAAACGGACAAAAATTCAGCTGAACTTAATTTCGGTGTTAATGGGGTAGATCTGGCGTAGAAACAAAATTTGGGGCATTCTGAAAAAATGTAATGACAAAATCACAATTTTATTTATACAGAGTGATTCACGAAGATATGCAGAAACTTTGGCAGCTCATTGTACATGTAAAAACAATGAAAAAAGTTTATATAAACATGGGTCCGGAAATGCTTCGTTACCGAGTTACGGCTAGCGAAAGATTTCGCTCGGATTTCAGCTCACCAGGTGAAATGACGTCTTCCTGAAATTCTGGTAAAGTAGATTAAGGGGCGAATTCAATAGTTTCTTATGGTTTCTGACCTGATAAATTAAATAAAACAGGTCCCAGAACTGTAAGTTAAGTAGTTTTTGAGAAAACCAGTGTCAAATGCAAAAAAAGTGAGTGAAAAAACATTTTATTTAAACAACATTAATACTCAGACGTAAGTGAAGCTTTTACGCAGTTACAGGAAAACCCTGTTGAACTACGAAAAGCAACAAGAGCCATCGTTAAACGAGCAGAAAAAATGCATTGAATTCGGCTGAGAAACTTTTGAAAATTTACAGTAATTTGGTTGAATAGGTTTAGATTAATGTTTTCCGGTTAATTTTACTTTGTACTGTTATGAATAAAAATTCATTTAATCAAACATCTATTCGCTTTCTGTGTACTTTATTTACACCGTTTTGTTGAGAATAAAATTTTCTGCGAGGTTTATTCAAAATTTTTATCTGTGTTTTGATGAAATAACAAAGTTATTGTTGCCCAAAGATGAAAAAATGTGTTTTTTCACTCCATTTTGCATTTGACACTGGTTTTCTCATAAACTACTTAACTTACAGTTCTGCGATCTGTTTTATTCAATTTATCGGGTCAAAAACTATAAGTAACGATTGAATTCGCCCCTTAATCTACTTTACCAGAATTTCAGGAAGACCTCATTTCACCTGGTGAGCTGAAATCCGGGCGAAGTCTTTCGCTAGCCATAACTCGGTAACGAAGCATTTCCGGACCCATCTTTATATAAACTTTTTTCATTATTTTTACATGTACAGTGAGCTCCCAAAGTTTCTTCATATCTTCGTGAATATATTTCGCTCTTTACGATGTATATCATAAAGTCGTGGTGAGAAAGTGAAAATACAAAACTGTTTCATAGTTGTTTACCACATTTTTGTGTTATACAGCTAGTTCATTCAGTTCTATTTACCGCACACACACACACACACACACACACACACACACACACACACACACACACACACACACACACACACACACACACACACACACACACGCACACACACACACACACACACACGCACACGCACACGCGCGCACACACACACACACACACACACACACACACACACACACACACACACACACACACACACACACACACACACACACACAAGAATCTCCGTGAACGATTCGTTAAGGACTTTTGTTATTTTTTAAAAGTGGACAATACAAAGGTTAGAACTTTTATTATATTCAAAAAGTTTACCTGTAAATCTGTCACTTTCCTTTTAGACGGCCTTTTTCATTTATTAATGTGCCTTACAGGACAGTGCCAACGTTTCCTTTATGTGATAGTTGCATTTTTCAGAATTGGAAATGAGGTTAGTTTGTTTGTCCCAAGAGTTGTTTTCGTTGTTATCCGATGGTCAGTTCTACTGAGATTTGGTTCAAGTTAGTTTTCTTCATAGAAAGAAATAGTTTTACCTTATAGTTAGGCTTACCACATAATTTTTTTTTACTCTAATCCTGGACCCGGACAATTTGTTTTTAAAACAACGGTTTTTTAGTAACTAATACAAAATATTTTTTGTTTATTTTTCCGCTAGAATAAGGTACATTAAATGTAGGCATATTTAACCCTTTATAGGGCAGTAAACTGCCCATAACAGGCAGGTGGAGTGTCAAATTATTTTCACTCAATCTGTTCGTTGCAGGGCTAAAATAAATAGTTCTGTTTCTTATCACATGGTCAGCCAATTAAATGACTGAATCATTTAAGAACAGAAGAGGTAGAGGTGTACTGTGACACTAATCAGAGTTATCTCCTCTGAAAGTAATGAATTTCATTGTACAGCCAGACCCTGTGGTGAATGAAGTGAAGGTGTCATTTACAGAGTGGAAAATATGTGCTTTTCAGAGGGCTTGGCATGCTGATAAGCGTACTTTTCCACTCAGTGAGGAAGGCAATGGTAAACCACCTCACTCCTTGTTTTACTTAGTAAAACCTCTAGAGGTTCAAACCAGCCTTTCGGCTGTTGACCTAAACAACAACAGGGCAGTAATATGGGGGAAAATATACATGTTGTAAAATGTTAAATTTTGTTTTATAGAGACTTGAATAATGTATTTCTAGTACCAGAACAATAAGATATTTCTTTTTTGTTGATGTTAAGCCCTGGTAAGTATACACTTACTAAGGAACGTTTATTAAAATGGGAATCGCATAATGTTTAGTGGTAAGAATGCTTATTTAAACAACTTGTAGTCCTATATAACAGAAAAATGTGTAGAAAAAATTTCTTAACTTTATATTGGCATGAATACTTGCTTTCCCATAAAAAACTCGAATTTTCTAAGCATTGTACTAAAGTAACAACACGGTTGCGTACACTGGTATGAATCCTTACCACATTTATGTAACTCATGAAGGAAATAATCGCTGCGCACTAATTTCAAAATGTGGATAGCCTACTTACCAGAGAATATCTGTTGTTGTTTAGGTCATCAGCCAAAAGGCTGGTTTGAACCTGTAGAGGTTTTACTAAGTAAATCGAGGAGTGAGGTGGTTTACCATTGCCAACACTCACTGAGTGGAAAAGTACACTTATCAGCATGCCAGGCCCTCTGAAAAGCATATTTTCCACTCTGCAAATGACACCTTCACTTCATTCACCACAGGGTCTGGCTGTATAATGAAATTCATTACTTTCAGAGAGGAGATAACTCTGATTAGCGTCTTTTACACCTCTACCTCTTTTGTTCCTAAATGATTCAGTCATTTAATTGGCTGAATATGTGATAAGAAACAGAACAATTTATTTTATCCCTGCAACAAACAGATTGAGTGTAAATAATTTTACACTCCATCTGTCTGTTATGGGCAGAATATCTATAAACTAAAGTAGAGAATATCTATAAACCCATAAATTGCCAAAAGGTTTCAACTGCATAGCGTATTCTTTAAAAAAATCAACCTTATTGCCAGTGGTAAGTATATCTACCACAAACTTATAAATGGTAAACAAATTTTGTTTTGTACAATTAATATCTAAGGATTATTTTTAGTATGTTGTTGTTTAGGTCATCAGCCTGGTTGGCTGGTTTGAACCTGTAGAGGTTTTACTAAGTAAATCGAGGAGTGAGGTGGTTTACCATTGCCAACACTCACTGAGTGGAAAAGTACACTTATCAGCATGCCAGGCCCTCTGAAAAGCATATTTTCCACTCTGCAAATGACACTTTCACTTCATTCACCACAGGGTCTGGCTGTATAATGAAATTCATTACTTTCAGAGGAGATAACTCTGATTAGTGTCATTTACACCTCTACCTCTTCTGTTTTTAGATGATTCAGTCATTTAATTGGCTGACCATGTGATAAGAAACAGAACTATTTATTTTAGCCCTGCAACAAACAGATTGAGTGTAAATAATTTGACACTCCACCTGTCTGTTATGGGCAAAAAAAGGGTAAACATGTTTTTGATTGGTGTGTGTATGTGTGTGTGTGTGTGTGTGTGTGTGTGTGTGTGTGTGAGTGCGTACGTGCGTGCGTGCGTGCGTGCGTGCGTGCGTGCGTGTGTGTGAGAAACTTATAAAGGGTAAACAAATTTTGTTTTGTACAATTAATATCTAAGGATTATTTTTAGTATAATACACATTAACACCGTTAATCTGACCGCGTTATGGACTCTTTAATTTTAAAAATAAACAATTATGTTTACATGAAAAGAATATTTTTTTAAATTTTGGTGACAAAATTGAAATAATATTAAGTTAATTGACACGCATCTGTGTCACCCAGGCGAGGATAGTTTACTCAAGACGCATTTAAATGAATTTTTAATACTTTTAATGAAAATTTGTTTGTATGATTGCACTGTATTTAGGTTGTTCCGAATTGGGTTTGGTCCCAATTAGTTTGGATTAACGGGGTTTGAGTATAATGTTAACTAAAAGTAGGTATAAAAACATCGAAATAATTTACTTAGAACTGGGTGCTGCGATTACAGCATCTCTTCCAACGGATTATTTTTCTTGCCGTCGAGTTTGATGGGTCTGATATTTATCAGATTATAGTACTTTTAAAAGAAATACCTTATCAGTTTATATATTTACTTTCTCTTGTCTATATGAATTTATAGGAAGGAATATATTGTTTTCATATCGATTTTTCGAAATTGAGTTTACACCGAATCTATACGCTTTCAGACCCCCTGAACCCAAGAAACATGTTTTTGATTGGTGTGTGTGTGTGTGTGTGTGTGTGTGTGTGTGTGTGTGAACGAATATATCAAGAACGATACATCGTACGAACTTGAAACTTAAGATATGTATTACTTAAGGACTCAACGAGAACATTTTCATCAAAATCTGTCAACCGGAAGTAGTCGTTTATTCGTGTCATTTTTCACTTTTTGGGATTTTCTCAAAAACGGCTCCTACGATTTTTTAAAAAATCGCCTCATTTACTAAATTTTTTCTGCTCTACACTACTAGAGGGTAGGCGCCATGTCTGCTGAAATTCTAGGACTGGCTGTGTTCACGTAAAAAAAATTGTTTTTTCAGATTACAGTAGCCTATGCACTTTACAGTAAAAATGTAGAGAATTTAAAATCCCACAACTTTTAATTGAAACATTTTTTTTTGTATAACGCTTAGTTTGTCGGTAATCAGCAATTTTTTGTTTTTTTCTTACGAAATCTTGTTAAAAATAGATTTTGTTAAGATTTTAGCCGTATTATGCATTTTACGACAAAATTGTGTAATCAAATTTATAGGAAATTAAAAGATCTACAACTTTTGTTTAGAGCATTTTTCTCTACAGAGCCTAGTTTACCGTGAAAGAGTGATTTTTCGTATTTTTAAGCTAAACTGCGGTTAATTTTCATTTTGCGTTTTTCATGAATAAAATAGGGTTGTGTTTTTGAGGTTAGTTTATTTCTAAGGGGTTTTTACGAATTTTAGGTTATATTGGTCGTTATTTGCATTGGTAAGAGAAAGTTGTGTGAGTGTTTCACACCAGATTTTTAATTATTATTGACATTGATAATATTATTATTGCAATACGTATTACAATTTTATTGATAATAATAATTGTGATAAGTAGTTGTACAGAGGTTTTTTCATTTTGCGTCATTCACTCATGATTAAAATTAGGTTATGTTTTTCATTTTACATTGTTTACTCATGATTAAACATAGGTTTTATTGGTCATTATCTACATTGCCACGAGAAAGTCGTGTGATGTTTTACATCAGTTTTTTTTTATTCACTTCTGAAATAATTACGACTACCGGTTATGACATAACTTTGAGAAAATAAATAGTGGAATCTAGAGCAATTAAGTAGGAAAGGATGTGCTGGTGAGAACTGACGCACAATTTACAATAGACAATTAATTACAGTATCAGGTTTTCCGCAAGGAGTTAGCCTGTGTCCTATAGTATTCATGAGACCAATTTTCATATTATACTGTACATATTATTTTAGACAGTAGATGACCTTAAAATGTTTGAATAAACACCTTATAAGATACATCAAGGAAAATACCTTACTTAGATGATTATGCGTCATACAATGCTACTACGTGGATGGCAAACCTAATTAAAATGTCTTTCAAATCTTAAACAGTCTGCGTCATCAAATACCGCCTTCTTCTATTGTCGACGGTTTTTCTATAAGAGTTTTTACTTTATCTGGTCAACGGTGTGTTTCAACTAAATAATATATTTTTTACTTTCTCTTGCCTATTTGAATATATTGAAAGGAAAGTATTGTTTTCATATCGATTTTTCGAAATCGTGTTTTCACCGGATCTATACGTTCTTCACCGTATCGGACCCCCTGAACACGCGCGCGCGCGTGTGTGTGTGTGAGACAGAATATTTCAAGAACGGAAGATCTTACGAACTTAAAACGTAAGTTATGTACTACTACCGGACCCGACACGAATATTTTCATCAAAATCGGTCAACCGGAAGTAGTAGTTTATTCGTGAAATTTTTCACTTTTTTGCGATTTTCTCAAAAACGGCTACTACGATTTTTTTTAAATTGTCTCATTTACTACATTTTTTATGCTCTACAAGATAGGGTAGGCTTCATGTCTGCTGAAATTATTAATGAGGCTGTTTTTTCGTAAAAAAATTTGTTTTTTAAGGTTGCTGCTTTATTATGCATTTTATAGCAAAAATGTCTATAATAAAAGTTGTTGGATGGATGGTTGAATGGAGTGAACAAAGAAAAGCTGAATTCTCACAAAGAATGAAAAACTGGTGGGCAGATGAAAAGGACAAGAAATCCCAAAAACAAACCAGATTTACTTAGCGTCTTCCACTTCGGCAGCTTTACCACTAAAAATAATAATAATAATAATAATAATAAAAGTTGTTGAGAATTTAAAATTCTACAACTTTTATTTTAAACATTTCTTTGTATAACGCTTTTAGTTTAGCGATAATTTCCGATTTTCTGTTTTTTCCTCACGAAAACGTGTAAAAAAATATTTTTTACGATAAAAATGTATAATAAAATTTATAGGAAATTAAAAGATCTACAACTTTTATTTTAAACATTTTTCTCTACAGAGCCTAGTTTAACGTGAAAAGAGAGGATTTTCCGTACTTTTTAAAGCCAAACTGAGGTTAATTTTCATTTTGCGTCTTTCACTCATGATTAAAATTAGATTATGTTTATTGAGGTTAATTTTTTTGTTTGTTTCTAATGTTAGGTTATATTGTTAATTATTTGCATTGGCAAGAGAAAGTTGCGTGAGTATTTCACATCAGTATTTTTTTTATAACGTGGCCCGGGGTAACCGCACTGGTCACCCACCCCTAAGTTTGACCGGTGCGGGTACCCCGGGCCCCACCCTTGATGACCTACCGGTTATAAAGAAAGGGGCATTTCATATCCACCAGAAATGCCCCACAAAAAAAAAATTTACCCCCAGTACCGTCTCGGCGAAGTTCGTCACTTTTTCCTCAAGCACTGTACTTAGTAACGAATAAATCTCTGTAGATATGTATTGTTACTTTCTCTTGCCTATATGAATATATAGGAAGGAAAGTATTGTTTTCATGTCGATTTTTCGAAATCGAGTTTTCACCGGATCTATACGTTTTCAGACCCCCTGAACCCAAAAAACATGTTTTTAGCGATTGGTCTGTGTGTGTGTGTGTGTGTGTGTGTGTGTGTGTGTGAACAGAATATCTCAAGAACGGAACATCGTACGGACTTGAAACTTGAAACTTAAGTTACATACCACTACCGGACCCGACACGAACATTTTCATTAAAATCGGTCAACCGGAAGTAGTAGTTTATTCGTGTAATTTTTCACTTTTTTGCGATTTTCTCAAAAACTGGTCCTACGATTTTTTTAAAAATCGCCTCATTTACTAAACTTTTTATTCTCTACAAGATAGGGTAGGCGCCATGTTTGCTGAAATTCTGGGTAAGGCTGTTTTCACGTAAAAACATTTTCTTTTTAAGATTGCGGCTTTAATATGCATTTTAGCGCAAAATGTTATATAATAAAAGTTGTAGAAAATTTGAAAACCTACAACTTTTATTTCAAGCTTTTTTTTGTAAAAGCTTAGTTTAGCGGTAATTAGCGATTTTCTGTTTTTTTTTCTCACGAAAACGTGTGAAAAATCGATTTTTTTAAGATTTCGGCCTTAGTATGCATTTTACGACAAAAGTGTATATAATTAAATATATAAAAAATTAAAAGATCTACAACTTTTATAAATAGCATTTTTCTCTACAGAGCCTAGTTTAGAGAGAAAGAGTGATTTTCCGTATTTCTAAGCCAAACTGAGGTCGATTTTCATTTTGCGTGTTTCACTCATGATTGAAATATGGTTATATTTTTGAGGGTAGTTGTTTGTTTATTTCTAATGTTTTATTACTAATGTTAGGTTTATTGTTAATTATTTATATTGGCAAGAGAAAGTTGTGTGAGTGTTTCACACCAGATTTTTTTTGTAAACGGCAGGGTATGCTGGCATTGTTATGCGGGTTGCGTAACAGGCGTGTGTATGTGTAGTTATATTGTAAATCAATACCTCCATTTGCATTTGATTCCAGCTATGTAAGTAAATTCCATACGCTTCATCGGCTGCCATCCTTTGACACAGAGTCACACAAACCATTATCTTTCTTTGTTGTTTATGTTTACACATTTGTAAACAATTTGTCAGTACCTGTTTACAGCACATAGATCTAATCACTTTGACATAAACATTAATTACATCTCTACGGTACTTATTACTTTCTCTTGCCTATATGAATATATAGGAAGGAAAGTATTGTTTTCATGTCGATTTTAACAAATACACTCTTCACCGGATCTATACGTTTTCAGACCCCCTGAACCCAAAACACATGTTTTTAGCGATTGGTCTGTGTGTGTGTGTGTGTGTGTGTGTGAACAGAATATCTCAAGAACGGAACATCGTACGAACTTGAAACTTAAAACTTAAGTTACATACCACTACCGGACCCAACACGAACATTTTCATCAAAATCGGTCAACCGGACATAGTAGTTTATTCGTATAATTTTTCACTTTTTTGCGATTTTCTCAAAAACTGGTTCTACGATTTTTTTTAATATCGCCTGGTTTACTACATTTTTTATGCTCTACAAGATAGGGTAGGCGCCATGTTTGCTGAAATTCTGCGTGAGGCTGTTTTTACGTAAAAACATTTTCTTTTTAAGATTGCGGCTTTAATATGCATTTAAGCGCAAAACGTTATATAACAAAAGTTGTAGAGAATTTAAAATTCTACAACTTTTATTTCTAACATTTTTTTGTATAACGCTTAGTTTAGCGGTAATTTGCAATTTTCCTTTTTTTTTCTCACGAAAACGTGAGAAAAATTGATTTTTTAAACATTTCGGCCTTAGTATGCATTTTACGACAAAAGTGTATATAAATTAATTTATAGAAAATTAAAAGATCTACAACTTTTATTTAAAGCATTTTTCTCTACAGAGCCTAGTTTAGAGAGAAAGAGTGATTTTCCGTATTTCTAAGCCAAAATGAGGTTGATTTTCATTTTGCGTCTTTCACTCATGATTAAAATTAGGTTATGTTTTTTGAGGTTAGTTTTTTGTTTATTTCTTATGTTTTATTACTAATGTTAGGTTTATTTTTAATTATTTTCACTGGCAAGAGAAAGTTGTGTGAGTGTTTCACAGCAGATTTTTTTTATATTCTTTTTCCCTATATATTAATGATATTTCTGTATTTTTCATTAAAATCGGTAAAAATTAGATTTCTTAATATTACGTCCTTAGTATAAAATTCACGACAAAAATGTACATAATCAAAGTTGTTACTGTTTAAATCATCAGCCTGGTTGGCTGGTTTGAACGTGTAGAGGTTTTACTGAGTAAAACGAGGAGTGAGGTGGTTTACCATGCCTTCATCACTATGTGAAATTGTTCGCTTATCAGCCTCTGAAAAGCACTTATTTGTCACTCTGCAAATGACACTTTCACGTCATTCACCACAGGGTCTGGCTGTATAATGATAAATTCATTACTTTTAGAGGAGATAACTCTGATTAGTGTCACAATACACCTCTACCTCTTCTGTTCTTAAATGATTCAGTCATTTAATTGACTGACCATTTGATAAGAAACACAACTATTTATTTTAGCCCTGCAACTAAAAGATTGAGTGCAAATAATTTGACACTTCACCTGTCTGTTATGGGCATGACTATACCTAATCAAAGTTATAGAAAATTAAAAAATCTACAACAAAATGCTCGAAATAAATTTCGAGCATTTTCTTTTGCTGATCATAGTTTAGCGTCAATTAGTGATTTCCCTTATTTTTTAGTTGAACAGGGGTTGATTTTCATTTTACGTCATTCACTCTTAATTAAATATACTACGTCATATATTTTATTACTTATGTAATAGATGGTAATAGGAGACACGTATATAAACAAACAATTGTAAACATGCAAACTTACACACAACTAAAAATACACACGTAAACACACACGTACACACATACCCTTCACACACTCGACATAAACAAGACATGTCAACATTTGTTACATTTACACCCCAACATAAACAACTACGTCAGATGATTTACCAACTCCAGATGTGAGTGAAAAAAAAAAAAAAAAAAAAAAAAAAATTCAAAAAAAGGATTGTTGAAGTTTCATTCTGTTTTAAAACTTGTATGAGGAGAGACGTTTTTTACAAGTTTTAAGAAAAGGAACCAAAAAAAAATATAATTATTTTAATCAAGAAGTATTTTAATCAAAGATTTTAATTGTTTTTAAGTGTTTTTAAGAAATTTTAAAACTTTTAATTGTTATTTTAAAATGTGTCTTACCTCTTGTTTTTGACGAGAATAAAATAAATTTATTTATTTGTTGTCTTACAAATATTGATTACAAGAATTCTACCACTGGACATCGATTACAAAATGGTGCATCGACCGGGAATTAACGAAAACTTAACAAGAAATTAATAACAAGAGGAACTTAATAAAGGAAATTAATAAGAGGAAATTAACAAGAGGAAGACAAGACGTCATAGGGAGCAAACAGACAGAAACCAACTTCAAAAACAATTCTTCAACAATTTAGGCAAAATCTATAAAATACTCACATCTGAAAAGGTATACACACGTCGGTAAGTCATCTGTTAAATATACATAATTAATCAACATAAACATGGAGGGACAAATAGCACGAATTATCGACCCTACTAGACTAGACGAAAACAACCTTAACTTTCAACTTAGGATACGAAAAAGCACAACAACCGGAAATGTCAGACAAAGACGACAACGATTACAAAAACTGGTAGATAACGGACGACAAATTGACATTAACACAATACGTAGATTTGACCTTGACAAACAACTAACCGAGTGTCAAAACTATTTAGTAAAGTTGAGAAACACAGAAAATTTAAATGATTTAGAAACATATAATGCTGAAATTTTTGACGACCGCCTTAACAAACTTTTAATGTTTGTATTAACAAATAAACCTGATAAAGTCGTAGGTTTTCAAAATTTAAGAGAGGAACTTGATAATTGGAAGGCCAATGAGTTACGTAATATCGAAGTTAGACCCAATTTCGAACAAAATTTAAATCCCGAAGAGGTACATTTAAATGACAATCCATTACCTAATCAAAGACAAGGGATCATTAATTATGATCAAATTAACCTTATACATCATCCAGTAATACAAAGTCCCGTTTTTAGGAATGATGTTCCTGACATTTTAATACCAAATGCAATAGGTAACAATAATCCCGTGTGTTTCCAACGCGAATTGAACTTTAATTGGACAAAAATTGCAAATCCAATAGAAAACGAATTAAATCAATTAACTATTACTGATGGACGTGACATTGACACGTTAGTACGAAATATCAAAATTATTAAACAGATACAGAAACGTTATGCAGTTGATTTACCCTTGGTGTTGTTAACTCCGTTTATGACCGGTTTCACAGAACAAATTTTTGAAAATTCTATTAGAAATAATCATAATTTCGATCAATTTCATAGAGATTTAGTAAATAAATTAATCACACCAAAAATGAAAGAAATATTAAAATTAAAATTATTATACCGAAACCAGTCACAAACGGAAACCCTTGCGGAATACATGAGAGAAATCTTAGAAAATCATGATGTATTAAGACTAGATTTAACAGAAGGTGAGTTAATTAATATAATTTTAACGGGTTTAAATGAAATATATGCCACACACATAGGTATAATCGGCAGACCCAATAACTTACAAGATTTTAATAAATTAGATGCCTATGTCTATGAAAGAGTTTATGCTAGAACTCTTAATGACATCGGTTTATCAAAAATGAATAATACAGGCGTCATAAACACTGTAAATAACACAGTACCTAATTAAAGTAAACAAAACACATTAAAAGATACAGCATGCAATAAAATCAGATCACAAATGTTAGCAACAACTTTGAAGTGTTTTTATTGTCATAAATTAGGTCATATCAAAAGAAATTGTAAACTTTTGCAGCAAAAAGGAAATAACCATGTTCCAAAAAACTGAATGAATACAAATACGCACAACATAGTCATATGATACGTATTTGTAAACCTAACACATGTAAACATTTAAAGATAAGAGAACAAGGGTTCAACAGTAATTATACTTTGAAAGCTTTATCAATAAAAATCAAAAATGATATATTTAATGCCCTTATTGATTCTGGTTCCACACACAACATTATTAACCAACAAATGTATAAACTTTTAAAAGCTAAGAAGGCGATTATAAAAGAGGAAAATATTAAGGCAGTCTGTCTTACAGCTGATAGGTTTCCTCTAGAAATTAATAAACAGGTCTGGATTAAAATTAACCTACAAAATATATCATGGAAAATAAATTTTAAGGTATTAACAAAAATACAGCACGAAATAATACTTGGAATGCATTTTCTACAAAAAACACGTGCGATATTTAACGCCACAAGGTCTGTGATAACTTTTGACTGGTTGAAAAATCAAAAATTTCATCTAATAAATTTATACCCAGATCAGATTAATAATGTGGAACAAACTGAGTATATTAAAAATAAAATTAATAATTTATGTAAGGAATTTCCTGACGTACTCACTACTAAATTAGGCTGTACCCATGTATTAAAATATGATATTAAACTTAAAAATAGTGAAATTGTAAAATCTAGACCCTATCCCTTAAATCCAATAAAAACACTTCAAATGAAACAACAAATTGATAAATTATTAAAAGATAAAGTAATTAGAGAAAGTGTTTCGCCTTATTCATCTCCAGCGTTTTTGATTCCAAAACCGAATGGCACGAGTCGTTTAGTCGTAGACTATCGCTCAGTCAACTTAATAATTGACTCAGAGGCCCAACCTTTACCGAATATAAATCATGCTTTTCAATGGTTTTCCAAGGCACGATGGTTCAGTACATTAGATTTAGCACAAGCGTACCATCAAATACCATTGACAGAAAAATCTCGTCAAATCACCGCGTTCTGTACCCCGGATGGATTATATGAATATGAGAGATTACCTTTCGGTTTGTCGACTGGCGCACAAGTTTTAACACGTCTTATGAATACAATATTCAAAAACATTAAATATAAATTTGTATTTAATTACATGGATGATATATTAATATATTCCAAAAGTTTTCCAGAACATTTGAAACACATTAAAATAGTATTGTCGATTCTGCGGAAAGCTGGCATTACAGTTAATCCTGATAAGGTAACATTTGCCGTAAATGAAATACCGTTCCTTGGACACACATTATCGTACAAAGGGGTCTCTATAGACTCAACTAGGACACAAAAAATATTGGAGTACCCGGAACCCACGTCAGTGAAACAAGTACATCGGTACTGTGGTATGATTAATTATTTTTCTAAATTTATCAAAAATTATGCTGATAGAATCGAACCCCTGAATAAATTGCGCCGTAAAAATACTCAGTTTGTCTGGGGAGACTCACAAAGAAACGCGTTTGAAGATCTTAAACAAGCAATTGCTAATCCCCCGGTACTAGCTATACCAGACTTCTCCAAAAATTTTATTTTACAAGCAGATGCGTCAGATACAGGTCTAGGAGCCGTACTGCTTCAAGAACAAGAAGGGTCTAGACGACCCATAGCGTACGCTTCCAAGACATTGACAGAAGCAGAAAGGAAGTTTTCTGCATATGAACGCGAATGTCTTGCGGTCGTTTTTGCAACAGATCATTTCAGGACCTATTTAGCACATCGTAAATTTCTTTTAGAAACCGATAATCAAGCCTTAGCCTGGCTTCTTTCCAGACCAAAACAGTTGGGTAGATTGGCTAGATGGTTACTTCGGTTATCTGTTTTTAAATTTAAAATTAATCACATCCGTGGTTCGGATAATAATGTGGCGGACGCATTATCGAGAATGTACGATTTAAATAATGAAGATATCTCAAAAGATATATCTTATATTAATACTTTATTATCGCAGTTCCCCCTATCTTTTACAGACATAAGACAACATCAGGAACAGGATACCTTTATCCTTCAACAAAAACAACAAATGGATAATAAATTTTGTTTATCCAAAGGAGTCCTATGTCTAAAAGATAAAAACAATAATCCGACCAAAATCGTTCTCCCCAATTCCTTAAAAGATATTTAAATATTTTCATCATTCGGAAATCGGTGGACATTTAGGTGTCGCTAAAACTATACACAAAATTACACGGTATTTTTATTGGCCGGCTGTATATCAAGAAATTCCTTTAAAAGTGAATGCTTGTACAACCTGCCAACGCAGCAAACCTGGAATGAATTATAAATGGGGAAATCTCAGTTCTAGAGTTCCGACAACACCATTTGATACATTATTTATTGATACAGTGGGTAGTCTACCAAAAACCAACCAAGGGTACAAATATATTCTAGTGGTGGTAGACAGTTTTTCAAAATTTACATGGTTAACTCCATTAAAAAACACTAATACATCCTCCATTATAGAGGAATTAAAACGTATTTTTCAAAATTACTCTATCCCGAGGTTAATCGTCACAGATAATGCCAAAAATTTTAATTCAATAATTTTTAAAAACTTTTGTTTCAATCTAGGCATAAAACGAACCACTCTCTCCCCTTACCATCCACAACCATCTCACGCCGAACGATTAAACCGAAATCTTCGGTCTATTCTTATTGCATACCACGCAACTGCACAAACAACCTGGGATAAATCCCTCTTTTGGTTTCAATTAGCTTTTAATATGGCACGACATACGGCCCACGGTGTATGTCCGTTTGACATATTACATAATTTTCCAGCTCAAACGCCCTTGGATAGAGCGTGGAATATCCAAGACATCCTTCATCGGAATCCTGTACGTTCGAGCAACGTGATGAGTACAATTAGACGACAACTAATTAAGTCTCATCATGATATGGCACGTAGATACAATGCTACACGTCATCCAAATCCGTTTTCGGTGGGAGATAAAGTTTTGCTTAAAACTCACCCCGTAAGTTCGAAACGGAAAAATATTTGTGCAAAAATGGCATACCGATGGTCTGAACCATTTTATATCATCGGCTTCTCCACTCCAGTTACAGCCTTACTCCGTAAGACCGTTGGGGGAGAAATAACCAAAGAACACATATCTCATCTTAAAAAAGTTACATAATTTACTAAGATTAGTAATATTATTCGTTGAAGTACGTCACGACCCTCGAGCTTGGGATGATTGTACTAAAAGTGTATCTGATGTTTACTTGATGTGTGGATGTGTTGTAAAAGGGGCCCCGAATGAACGAATTTTACCGTCTCAGGCCGACAACTGCTCCGTACTCACCTTCTTTTTAACATTTAAGCACCCACCCCTTATCCTTTTTTGCTTATGCATACTCCCCGAGGGGGGGAAGATTGTAATAGATGGTAATAGGAGACACGTATATAAACAAACAATTGTAAACATGCAAACTTACACACAACTAAAAATACACACGTAAACACACACGTACACACATACCCTTCACACACTCGACATAAACAAGACATGTCAACATTTGTTACATTTACACCCCAACATAAACAACTACGTCAGATGATTTACCAACTCCAGATGTGAGTGAAAAAAAAAAAAAAAAAAAAAAAAAATTCAAAAAAAGGATTGTTGAAGTTTCATTCTGTTTTAAAACTTTTATGAGGAGAGACGTTTTTTACAAGTTTTAAGAAAAGGAACCAAAAAAAAATATAATTATTTTAATCAAGAAGTATTTTAATCAAAGATTTTAATTGTTTTTAAGTGTTTTTAAGAAATTTTAAAACTTTTAATTGTTATTTTAAAATGTGTCTTAGCTCTTGTTTTTGACGAGAATAAAATAAATTTATTTATTTGTTGTCTTACAAATATTGATTACAAGAATTCTACCACTGGACATCGATTACACTTACATTGGCAAGAGGAAATCGTGTGTGTTTGACACTAGATATTTTTACTTTATAAAAATAAGTAAAGTACGTTGTTTAGGTGATCAACCGAAAGGCTGGTTTGAACCTGTAGAGGTTTTATTTAGTAAAACCTCTACAGGTTTTTAAGGAATGAGGTGGTTTACTATTGCCACAACTCACTGAGTGGAAAACTGTGCTTATCAGCATGCCGGGCCTTCTGAAAAGCACAAATTTTCCACATTACAAATGACACCTTCACTTCATTCACCACGGGATCTGGCTGTATAATAAATTTCATTACTTTCAGAGGAGATAACTCTGATTAGTGTCACAGTACACCTCTACCTCTTCTGTTCTTAATTGATTCAGTCATTTAATTGACTGACCATGTGATAAGAAACACAACTATTTATTTAATCCTGCAATGAACAGATTTAGTGTAAATAATTAGACACTCCACCTGTCTGTTATGGGCAGAAGTGAAGTATAAGTGCAATTAATGTTTCTATCAAAGTTATATTTAGGCCCGTAGCAGGCAGGTGGAGTGTTAAATTATTTGCACTTAATCTATAGTTCCAGGTCTACAAAAAATAGTTCTGTTTCTTATCACATGGTCACCCAATTAAATGACTGAATCATTTAAGAACAGAAGAGGTAGAGGTGTAAAAGACACTAGTCACAGTTATCTCCTCTCACAGTAATGAATCGCTAAAAACATATTTTTTTGTGTTCAGGGGGCCTGAAAACATGTATAACTGATGAAAACTCCATTTCGAAACATCGACATGAAACAACAATACTTTCCTTCCTATATATTCATATAGGCAAGAGAAAGTAAAAATTGTTGTTACTATCTTTAGAAATTCAGTACATTTTGCCGTTCAAATTATTATAATGAAGTAAAATAATAATCTGCGTTGGGAATAGTATCAGTAGATGTGGTTTTGTTTTTCTGTTGAAAGGAGTTATTTTCAAATAAGTCTTTGTAATATAATAACACTAAAGTTGTAATTTTTCTTGAATTGAAGGCCGTTTCTGGAACTGAAATATTATTATCAGATTGCTTCGTCTTAAAACTTGAATTGCAAGCTCTCCGTTAAAAGCTTTCCAAGAACCCATTATCGCAATTTTCAACGCACGGCTGTCTGCGTTGAAACGGCTAATTAGGTTCGTTGATTTTTTTTCTTGTAAAATTCGTTTCATTCCTTAAATTAAAAATTTCCTGGAATATCATTCATAAAATGTATACGCATACAAACGCACGTGTGCGTTCACTTAAAGTAAATCGTACGGTAAATCACACTAGATTTCTCGTTGATCTTTAATCAGTATACGAGGTGTGGCTATTAACTAACGAGACTGACGTTGTAAAAAAGTTTATTTTTATTATATACATAATTACTTATTGTCACCTTCAATATACACTCCTTCTTTATCTTTACAACGCTCTATGCGAATTTTCCATTGTTGGAAACAGTGCTGGAAGTCATCTTCTGTTAGCTCCTTCAGGACACGTGCCGCTCTAAAATGTTTGAAATTAAGCTCGCAAAAATGTTTGTACTGACACCTTGTACGCGATTAAAAATGACCCAAATTTTTTGGAAACGATAATAACATGTTATGAAACGTGGTTTTTTTTACTTATGATCCGGAAACGAAGCGCCAATCCATGCACTGAAAGAGCCGAACTTCACCTAGAGCCAAAAAAGCTCGAACGAGCAAGTCAAAATTTAAAGCAATGGTGTTTTTTTTATACCCATGGGATTGTGTATCTTCACTGGGTCCCTGAAACTCAAACAATTAATCAATATTACTACCTCGAGGTACTGTCTAACCTACGTCAAAGAGTAAGGAAATAACGCCCCGAAATGTGGAAGGACAAATCGGGGTTCTCCACCAAGACAATGCGGCAGCTCATTCCGCGTTATCTATCAAGAGGTTCCTAGCCAAGTACAGCATCTCCGTGTTAGAACATCCACCTTATTCACCAGATCTTGCACCATGTAACTTCTACCCCTGTTCACTAAAGAGAAATCTGCATTAAAAGGGACAAGATTTGAGTCTGTGGAAGCTGTAAAAGAGAAAGCGGCACGTGTCCTGAAGGAGCTGACAGAAGATGACTTCCAGCACGATTTCTAACAATGGAAAATTGCATGGAGCGTTGTAGGGATTGAGAAGGAGTGTATATTGAAGGTGACAATAAGAGATATGTATAAAATTAAAATAGATTTTTTTACAACGTCAGTCTCGTTTTTTAATAGCCACACCTCGTATAGTTAAAATCGATGACAATGACAGGTGGAGTGTTAAATTAATTACACTCGATCTGCTGGTTCCAGAATATCAAAAATAGTTCTGTTTCTTATCACATAGTCAGTCAATTATATTGTACCCCTACCATTAAAGTATACTGATACCCTGTGTCTAGTTTTCAAATCCGTATAAAAGTAACTTCCTTTACTAGGATTTGAACCAGGAACCTTCGAGCCGGCTCGTTGGCGTAGTGGTTAATGCAACTGGCTTCTACGCCTGGTTCGATTCCCGTTCAGGTCTCGCATTTTTCATCACTCATCTTTATGAATCATTCTTCTCACCGTCTGCATTAGCAGCAATTGCAAACAGTCAGACGTATAAAAAGAACTAGGAACTAGGAAATCAGCTGTTTAACAGCTGATTTACGGAGAGGTAAAGTCTTCGTAGCGACGATTTTACCTCTAGACCAACCCGGTGGGTCATAACCAATTTAAGCTCATTAATATTATTCAACAAATTAATTGCCGTAAGCTGGTTGAATTGTTAACATATTGCTACGGGAATAAAAAAAATTGGTGTGAAACACTCACACAACTTTCTCTTCCAATGCAAAAATTGAATAATATAATCTAACATTAGACTTTTTTTAAGGCTGACGAGCTCTGAACGTATGAATTGCCCCCTACCCACTTTATAGCTAGCCAATGACTTGCCAGCAACGTTGCCAATACTTGCTCTTGTAGCTTTGTTAAATATTTCGTCAGCCATTTTTTTTTTGTCTTTCAGTAACAATTTATAACCTATAAACATACAATCAGCTAATTATATTATAAAGTATTGCATGTTAACGCGCTCTATAATCGATGTGTTCAGTACGAGATGCAAGACGAGAGTGAACTAGTGCAGCTCTTATACGCATGCGCGCGTAATGTTTGTCAGGTACAATCTGACAACGCTGAGAAACGTTCCGATTGGTCGAAACGTGTGCAACAGACAGCAGAGCTCATCAACCGTGAAAAGTATCGTGCGGTTTCAAGCTGCGTGTAGTTGCGGGGTGAAGGGGACGGGTGAGGTATAAAGAATGAGTGACGCATGCTGGGAGAACGATTGTTCTATTACTCTCATACAAAAAATTCGTTTTCAATCTTTCCGTATTTAACATATTTGTTTGTATTTATTACATTTGTTTATTTACATATTATCAACAACAACAAAACCAAGTACATGAAAGTGACTCAATCTCTGGCGAGGAGAACGGCTGAAGATTTTGAAGCAGGCAGATATAAATTTGAAAGTGTAGAAAAGTTTATTTACCTTGGTACTGAGCTCAATGTGAATAACAACCTCAGTAATGAAATAAGGAAGAGAATTGATCAGGGTAACAGAGCCTACTATGCAAACAGAAATTTAATAAAATCTAGGCTTATATCAAGATGTACAAAGAAGAAAATATATCAAACACTAATAAGACCGGTAGTGACATATGGCTGTGAAGCATGGGTTCTTGGCTCTCGGAACGTTAACGCATTGAGGATTTTTGAAAGAAAGATTTTGAGAAGAATTCATGGTCCAATATATGACGAAGGCGAATGGAGAATAAGAACCAATGCAGAAATCAACACCATTTTACAAGGAAAAGATATAGTACGGTATATAAAGTCTAGACAATCAGCTGGCTGGGACATGTGCACAGGATGGAACAGGACAGGATGCAGAGACAGATGCTTGTTGGGAGAATGGAGGGAACGAGGAGGAGGGGTCGCCCTAGAACACGCTGGCTGCAGGATGTGGAAAAGGATCTGACGAGCTTGGGGGTGGGGAACTGGAGGAGACGGGCAGGTCAGAGGGATGAGTGGACGCGCATTGTTGAGGAGGCCAAGGTCCACGTAGGGCTGTAGCGCTTCGTAAGTAAGTAAGTATTTACATATTTTTATATAAATTGGTAAGTTTTTTTCTCTTTAATTCTTTATTTACAACTGTAAAATTTTACAACAAGCAAATGTGATGATTATGATAATAATGTAAATGATATGATAGGCATGAGAGGGGTAGGGCCCCCATTGGTGCTTCCCCAAGAATGAAATTTGTCTATCAAATTAGCAGGTCTCTACTCCAGCGTCTTTTAAGGCGTTTAGTGGGATCTTCAGGTAAATGGAAGGTTGAAAGTGAACGCACCAGTGGGTTCTCGTGTTCATGTGACTTGTCGTGAAAGCGTTTGTATAGGTATTTGATGGAATTTTGTACAAGTGGTGTTTTCAAATCTGTATGTAAGGTTTTGTTGCTAACGTAAAGAGGTGCTTTTGCTATAAGGCTTAATGTTTTTGACTGGAATGCTTGAATTGGTAAGTTAAATATTATGACTCCGACCAAGTTAATAACCCGGTAGTAGGTATTTGTTAAATTAATGCGCCGGATGATAAGAATATTTTTTTCGTCTAGTTAGTACACGTTACCACTACAAATGCATCAGCTGTGAAACACTACTAACACTCATTCATTCTCCTACTACTATAACAACGCACTGCATTCCACAACAACTACGGAGCTGGACTCAAGCAATATTGTGACAATATCGAAGGAAGGTGTGGTTTTCGAAATTTCTAGTAGGATTCATTCATGAAAATAGTAAAGAGAAGATGTGTTGTTTAGGTCAACAGCCGAAAGGCTGGTTTCAACCTCTAGAGGTTTTACTAAGTAAAAACGAGGAGTAAGGTGGTTTACCATTGCCTTCCTCACTGAGTTGAAAGAGTATGCTTATCAGCATGCCAGACCCTCCGAAAAGCACTCACTTTCCACCCTGCAAATGACACCTTCACTTCATTCACCACAGGGTCTGGCTGTACAATGAAATTCATTACTTTCAGAGGAGATAACTCTGATTAGTGTCTTTTACACCTCTACCTCTTCTGTTCTTAAATTATTCAGTCATTTAATTGGCTGACCATGTAATAAGAAACAGAACTATTTATTTTAGCCCTGCAACGAACAAATTGAGTGTAAATAATTTGACACTCCATCTGTCTGTTATGGGCAACAATAGGACAATAGTGACAATAAAAGTACGCCTATTCATGAAAGTTGTTTGAAATAACTGCGCTATTGTGTAGGATAAAAGGTCGGATATTGTTGTACAACTATTTGTGAAAGGGACCCGTAACAACTTTTATTCTATTCACAATAAGACCTATTGTTGACTTGTTTACAATAGATTTTTCTAGCGCTCATTTACAAAGGGTTACTTTTTGTACTTTATTATTTGCATAGAGTTTCTCTGCTTTGCTAAAATTATATTTTTGAATGAGTATACGAGGCGAATCAAATATAAACGGTAATTTTTAAAATTATATTTATTGAATAATATTATACAAAAACTATGCCTTCAACATTTTTCAATATAGTCTCCTGCATTATCTACACACTTCTGCCACCGATTTGGAAGCTTTAATATTGCCTGTTCATAAAAAGATTGAGGGAGAGTTGTCAACCAATCGCGCACGTGCTTCTCGAAATCTTCATTGCTTTCAAATCGTTTTCCTCCAAGTGATTCTTTCAGAGGCGCAAACAAAAAGTAGTCACAAGGTGACAAGTCTGGACTGTAAGGAGGGTGTTCTAGAGTTTCCCAGCCCATTTCTTCCAATTTATCCCTTGTCAACAATGCGGTGTGAGGCCTTGCGTTGTCAGGGAGAAGGGTGACATCTCTAATGGGCACACCTCGTCTTTTGTTTCGGTAACTGGTTTTTGCCGACTGTAGCACCTGGCAGTAGTAAGCCGCATTCACTGTTCGTTGATCGTGAAGAAATTCAATGAGTACAACTCCCCTCGAGTCAAAAAAAATTGTTGCAAGAACTTTTCCGGCTGAGAGACGAGTTTTGGCTTTCACTGAGCAGCCTTCATCCTTCCTTCGCCACTCCTTACTTGCCATTTTCGATTCGGGAGTGTAATGATGGACCCAGGTCTCATCACATGTGACGATGTGCCTCAAAAAATCTTCACCTTCTTCTTGAAATCGATGCAGAAGTCTCCCGGCGATCTCCGACCTGAACTGTTTTTGATTTCCGGACAGCAACCTCGGAACCCATCGAACACTAATCTTTCTGAAGCCAAGGTGGTCTGTGATTGCAGACTGAACACTCCCGTAGCTGATACCAATTTCTGACGAGATTTCTTGAACAGTTAACTGGCGATCACCTTCAATAAGCTCTCGAACGGCACTAATGTTGTCATCTGTGAGACTTGACCTTGGGCGTCAACGGTTACTTTCGTTTTCAACACGTTCTCGCCCACCCCTAAATTCTCTGGCCCACGTATACACTCGATTCTTAGACAGAGTAGTGTCCCCAAACTGTGCCCGCAAACGAGTAAATATTTCCGAAGTTTTAACACGTTCATTTGCTAAATATTTTATGAAGATTCGTTGCGCAACAGATGGATGTACCTCTCGCTCGGGCATGGCTGTACTGACGGCAGAACGCAACAATGCTGCGAATTAAGCTGTTCCCCCCACTCCTATTAAACAAAACAACAACTGCTCACAGCCACATCTGGTCCGAACGTGTTTGGTACAGTCAACAGCAAAATTACCGTTTATATTTGATTCGCCCTCGTATAAAGGGACCCCCGAGCGCGGTCAGAGTTAGTATTCTTTTGATCTTTGACGAGTTGCTATCGGGCGTTATACAGGTTAACGGTTCCGAGCATTGTGTTGGTCAACGATTGTTATACTGTCTTTATTTGTGTGTGTATTTTGAAAAGTTATTGTGTATCTGTATTAAATTCAGTTTTTGTGTATTCAGTTTCATTTTGTATGTGTATCCTATAAAATTGATTGTAAGTAGTGCTAAGTAAATTATTAAGTTATTTATTGTTTATTATTTATTTTAAGTAAATTATTAAGTTATTTATTGTTTATTATTTATTTTAAGTAAATTATTAAGTTATTTATTGTTTATTATTTATTTTAAGTAAATTATTAAGTTATTTACTGTATTACTTTATGATAATTAGTTTTTGTTTGTTTTGTAAATCTTTTAGCGTAATAAATATTTGTAATTGTAAACTTTAGTGTATTAATTATTTAATTACCTAGATCCCGAAACGGACCTTAGCGATAAGTGTCACAATATATCTATTAATTTAGCGTCGATTACAGCATTTTTTCAGTAAATTTTTTGTTGCAGGTTTAAAGATGGGAAACCTTATCCATGGGCTACAGATGTCTCGACGTTCATTCTGTACCCTGAATCAGCCAATCAGACGATTTACGCTCAGTCATTGGCTACGATTGATGCCGGAAATTATACATGCGTAGTGGCTGACAATGCAGCACAGTCGTTGGTCCATAATGTCAACTTAAATGTTTTTGGTAAGTTTTTCTTTATGTTTTTAAACAAGGAAAAGATATTTTGGAATGTTTTTTTTCAGATTTTTCGTGGCCTTCGGGCCAGCCCAGTCAGTCAGCTGGTAGAAAGTCGCTATTATTTGTTAAATAACACCGGTTAGGCAAGCGACTTTGATTGGTGACCAGTTGACAGCCATCCATGAACAAACTCTACTGGGGGTCCCTGTTCAAACTCATCTCTAATCCACGTCAAAAACGATCAAATTAAGTAGTTGTCAACAAAGTACAGTTTCCGATAACTAATAACAGCTAAAAAAAGAAAAAAAGATTTTTCGCAAACTGTTGGCAAACATTAAATTATTTTGTTGTTGTTAAGGTCATCTGCCGCATGGCTGGGTCTGGTTTGAACCACTAAAGCAGTGATTCTCAAACATTTTTGCTCCGCGACCCCCAAATAGTAAAAATCTGGTGTGAAACACTCACACAACTTTCTCTTGCCAATGCAAATAATTAATAATAAACCTAACATTATTAATAAAATATTAGAAATAAACAAAAACTAACCTCAAAAACATAACCTTATTTTAATCATGAGTGAATGACGCAAAATGACAATCGAACTCAGTTTGGCTTAAAAATACGGAAAATCACGCTTTCACGCTAAACTAGGCTCTGTAGAGAAAAATGCTCTAAACAAAAGTTGTAGATCTTTTAATTTTCTATAAATTTAATTATATACACTTTTGTCGTAAAATGCATACTAAGACCGAAATCTTAAAAAAATCGATTTTTCTCACGTTTTCGTGAGAAAAAAAAACAGAAAATCGCAAATTACCGCTAAACTAAGCGTTATACAAAAAAATGTTTGAAATAAAAGTTGTAGAATTTTACATTCTCTACAACTTTTATTATATAACGTTTTGCGCTAAAATGCATATTAAAGCTGCAATCTTAAAAAGAAAATGTTTTTACGTAAAAACAGCCTCAAGCAGAATTTCAGCAAACATGGCGCCTACCCTATATTGTAGAGCATAAAAAATGTAGTAAACCAGTTGATTTTTAAAAAAATCGTAGGACTAGTTTTTGAGAAAATCGCAAAAAAGTGAAAAATTATACGAATAAACTACTACTTCCGGTTGACCGATTTTGATGAAAATGTTCGTGTCGGGTCCGGTAGTGATATGTAACTTAAGTTTCAAGTTTCAAGTTCGTACGATGTTCCGTTCTTGAGATATTCTGTTCACACACACACACACGCACACACACACACACACACACACACACACACACACACACACACACACACACACACACACACACAGACCAATCGCTAAAAACAAGTTTTTTGGGTTCAGGGGGTCTGAAAACGTATAGATCCGGTGAAAACTCGATTTCGAAAAATCGACATGAAAACAATACTTTCCTTCCTATATATTCATATAGGCAAGAGAAAGTAATAAATAAAATTAATATTTCGCGAGACCCACCGGGTTGGTCTAGAGGTAAAGTCGTCGCCAAAATCAGCTGTTTAACAGCTGATTTTAAGAGGCGACGGTTCCTGGTTCAAATCCTAGTAGAGGTAGTTACTTTTGTACGGATTTGAATACTAGACAGTGGTTACCGGTGTACTTTGATGGTTGGGGTTCAATTAACCATACTCTCTCAAAATGGTCGGCCTGAGTCTGTACAAGACTACACCTCATTTACACGTCATACATATCATCCTCATCTGATTGGGTCATGGGGTTGCTTATTGTTCTAAATTGAACAGATTGCAACGTACACACATTAGGTGTTAAAAAATATTTCGCGATAACTTTGGACGCTAGACGTAAACAACTGTATTCGTTGATTTCCAGATTTTCTAAACTCCCACTTCATTTAAAACTACTACTGTCTGTTTCATAATCATAGACACCCGAGTTTGAACCCAAACCATCTCCAAAACTATGAGTTGGATTTTAACAAGTCGCGAAATGCATGCTAAGGCTGACATCTTTAAAAAAAAATCGATTATTTTTTTTACACATTTCCGTGAGAAAAAAACAGAAAATCGCTAATTGCCGCTAAACTATGCGTTATACAAAGAAATGTTTGAAATAAAAGTTGTAGGATTTTGAATTCTCTACAATTTTTATAAATGCATATTAAAGTCACAAAATTAAAAAAACAATTTTTTTACGACGAAATAACCTCCCCAAGAATTTCAGCAGACATGACGCCTACCTTATCTTGCAGTGCATTAAAATTTTAGTAAATGACGCGATTTTTAAAAAAATTGTACGAGCCGTTTTTGAGAAATTCGCAAAAAGTGAAAAATTACACGAATAAACTACTACTTCCGGTTGACCGATTTTGATGAAAATGTTCGTGTCGGGTCCTCTAGTGATATCTAACTTAAGTTTCAAGTTGGTACAATGTTCCGTTCTTGAGATATTGCGTCAAACACACACACCAATTGCTAAAAACATGTTTTTTATGGGTTCAGGGGGTCTGAAAACGTGTAGATCCGGGAAAACTCGATTTGTTAAAATGAACATGAAAACAATATTTATCTTCCTATATATTCATATATATTATATTTATATACATGAATATATTTCATATATTCTGCCCATAACGGACAGATGGAGTGTCAAATTATTTACCCTCAATCCGTTCATTGCAGGGCTAAAATAAATAGTTCTGTTTCTTATCACATGGTCAGCCAATTAAATGACTGAATAATATAAGAACAGAAGAGGTAGAGGTGTAAAAGACACTAATCAGAGTTATCTCCTCTGAAAGTAATGAATTTCATTATACAGCCAGACCCTGTGGTGAATGAAGTGAAGGTGTCATTTGCAGAGTGGAAAACATGTGCTTTTCAGAGGGCCCGGCATGCTGATAAGCGTACTTTTCCACTGATTGAGTTGTGGCAATGGTAAACCACCTCACTGCTCGTTTTACTTAGTAAAACCTCTACAAGTTCAAACCAGCCTTTCGGCTGACCACCTAAACAACAACATATTCATATAGGCAAGAGAAAGTAAAAATTGCCACCAAAAATACTGTACTGTACATTGTTGCCATCATAACGCTGTTCAAATGAATAGCCTTACTCGGAAAAAATATTTCCGTCGTAAAAATTCCTTGAATATCATAATCCAGTATCAGAGGACATTGTTTTATCTGTTGACAATGAGTCAACAATCAAGTACGGTATACAAAATTACTGATTGTCTTATCATTGTTTGGTTAGTATAAGGTGATTCAAAAAGAGCGCCGGTTTTGATATATCAAATTAAGAGATTTATTTTATTGAAAAACTGAAAATAAATACATCAACAAGTTCATCTTACCTTCCGATTTCATGTATGAAAAATGATGTCATGCATGTGTCCTCCTCTACTGCACTGGCACGCATCAACTCTGTCCGTGAAATTGGATATTACTGCACGACAAGTTTTGACTTCCATTTGCCCGATAACCCGTCGAATTTCCTCCTTCAAGTCATTGATGTTTCGGGGTTTATTGGCATACACCAATGACTTCAGATGATCCCAAAGATGAAAGTCACAAGGCGTCAAGTCACACGACCTTGGTGGCCGTTGATGGTCGGAATTACGAGAAATGATGCGATCCTGGAACCGTTCACGGAGCAACAACATTGTTTCTCGTGCAGCGTGACAGGTGGCACCATCCTGCTGAAACCACAACTCGTCACTGTCCATTCCATCCAAATGACGCCACAAAAACTCCCTAATTTGCTGGGTTAACAGCCACACTGTCACGAACCAACGCAACGTTCTGCTCAGTTCGGCTAGAACGACGACGTCCAGAACTTTTAAGGTCGACTGTTGAACCCGTCTCAAAAAACTTTTTCATGAGCCTGCGAACTGTTGATTCATTCGGTGCTTCATTACGTCCTAGAGTACCGCGAATTCGCCTGACAGTAGCCGCATAACTCTCTCCACTTTGGTAAAATGTTTTGACGATTAACACTCGTTGTGCAATAGTAAACTTCTCCATGGTTAGACACAGACTGCGAGATTACTACACTGCTAACAAGAGAAACTACAACTGAATCGTCAATCGGAATGTTCTCCGAAATAGAAATGAGGTCTAACAATGTTGCCAACCGATAAACAAAAATTTACCAGCCGTTTAAAAACCGGCGCTCTTTTTGAATCACCCGTTAATTTCCTTTTAAAATGCAATTTAATTGGAAATGCATTCGCTTCCTGCGTTTCAGATAACTATAGATACTGCCGTCACGAGAATGCCTTATGCTGTCCACAAAATTAAAATTAAATTTTTTACAACGTCAGTCTCGTTATTTAATAGCCAGACCTCGTAGATTTTATTAAACATTTTTACTTTCTCTTGCCTATATGAATATATAGGAAGGAAAGTATTGTTTTCATGTTGATTTTTCGAAATCGAGTTTTCACCGGATCTATACGTTTTCAGACCCCCTGAACCCAAAAAACATGTTTTTAGCGATTGGTCTGTGTGTGTGTGTGTGTGTGCACGCGCGCGCGTGTGCGTGTACACGTGTGCGTGTGTGTGTGTGTGCGTGTGTGTGTGCGTGCGTTCGTGTGTGTGTGTGTGTGTGTGTGTGTGTGTGTGTGTGTGTGTGTGTGTGTGTGTGTGTGTGTGTGTGTGTGTGTGTGTGTGTGTGTGTGTGAACAGAATATCTCAAGAACGGAACATCGTACGAACTTGAAACTTGAAACTTAAGTTACATACCACTA
Source organism: Catonia carolina (assembly GCA_035578175.1). NCBI lineage: Eukaryota > Metazoa > Arthropoda > Insecta > Hemiptera > Achilidae > Catonia > Catonia carolina. The sequence goes on along the minus strand of JAQMRL010000017.1, from coordinate 754,227 downwards.
CCGGACGCGACACGAACATTTTCATCAAAATCGGTCAACCGGAAGTAGTAGTTTATTCGTATAATTTTTCAGTTTTTTGCGATTTTCTCAAAAACTGGTCCTACGATTTTTTTTAAAATCGCCTATTTTACTCAATTTTTTATTCTCTACAAGATAGGGTAGGCGCCATGTTTGCTAAAATTCTCGGTGAGGCTGTTTTCACGTAAAAACGTTGTTTTTTTTAAGATTACGGCTTTAATATAAATTTTAGCGCAAAAACTTATATAATAAAAGTTGTAGAGAATTTAAAAACCTACAACTTCTGTTTCAAACATTTTTTTGTATGACGCTTAGTTTAGCAGTAATTAGCGATTTTCTGATTTTTTTCTCACGAAAACGTGTGAAAAAATCGATTTTTTTAAGATTTTGGCCTTAGTATGCATTTTACGACAAAAGTGTATATAACCAAATTTATAGGAAATTTAAAGATCTACAACTTTTATTTAACGTATTTTTCTCTACAGAGCCTAGTTTAGCGTGAAATAGTGATTTTCCGTATTTTTAAGCCAGACTGAGGTTGATTTTCATTTTGAGTGTTTCACTCATGATTAAAATAAGGTTATGTTTATTGAGGTTGGTTTTTCGTTTATTTCTAATATTTTATTACTAATGTTAAATTATATTGTAAATTATTTGTATTGGCAAGAGAAAGTTGTGTGAGTGTTTCACACCAGATTTTTTTCCAAATTATTGTTTTCTTTAGTCTCCGGCCTCAATTAAAAATCATTTGTATACGTACTACATAAATATTTACATACAAAATTATATCCCAACTTACGCGGTTTTCGATCTGTCCCACCTATCGCGTTAGTTCGGGTTATGACTGAAGATCAGTTTTTTATGGGCCACGAGCCAGAAACCAGCAACCAGCTCTATGTCCACAATCGTGCGCTTTCTTTTTCGTCTTTCGATTCGACATGCGATGTCGCATGCGCTTAGAGGCATACCACCTTCCCGCACTCGTTTGAAGCAATTTATTAAAAAAAAAACATTTATTATTATTTTTTAATTCCTAATTTGTGTACATTGCAATCTGTTCAATTGAGAACAATAAGCAACCCCATGACCCAATGAGATGAGAATGATGTGTATGACGTGTAAATGAGGTGTAGTCTTGTACAGATCCAGGCCGACCATTCCTGAGAGAGTATGGTTAATCGAACCCCAATTATCAAAGTACACCGGTAACCACTGTCTAGTATTCAAATCCGTATAAAAGTAACTACCTTTACTAGGATTTGAACCAGGAACCTTCGTCTCCGAAAATCAGCTGTTAAACAGCTGATTTTGGCAACGACTTTACCTCTAGACCAACCCGGTGGGTCTAAAAAAAAAAAAAAAAAACAACATAACGAATATTTTTGAACAGTACACCGGCCTACGGGCCAGCCCAGTCAGTCAGCTGGTAGAAAGTCGCTATTATTTGTTCAGTAACACCGGTTGGGCAAGCGACTTTGTATGGTGACCAGTTGACAGCCATCCATGAACAAACTCTACTGGGGGTCCCTGTTCAAACTCATGTCTAATCCACGTCAAAAAAAAAAAATACATCAAAAAGCAACGATCAAATTGGGTAGTTGTCAACAATGTAGCTACAGTTCCCGATAACAAATAAAAGCTAAAAAAAAAAACAATACACTAAATTAAAACCTGTTCTTTCCTGCATTGATTGATTGGTTTTAGATTGTTTTATTTAGAAATTAATCGGAGATAACTCCAGCAGTTTACGCAAAAAAGTACTCAGTTTTTATCCGGTTTTTCGTTAATGTTGTTTTTAAACGTCCGTTACTCCTTCCAGACTTTCATAAAAATCGGCGTTTAAGTACGTTGAAGATCAGAGTTTTTTTCTATCATATGAATATTTTAAAAGTTAAATCTCATGTTCCGTTTTAATATGCCGGCCATTTTTTTTTTTAATGTGTTTTTGGCTCCACGTAAAGGTACGGTATTATGTCAAGCAAAGTGTTTATGTTTTTAATAAAAACATCGTTAAATAATTCAAAATGAGCTACGGAATGAGTTGCAACAGGAAAAACACAAGTTTGTTTTTCTAAACGACTATACTCGGAGCGGATACCGCTATAGAGCTCAGTTTCCTCTAAAGAAGTTTAGAGGCTAATATAATTTTTTATTTACACCACGTATCTATTTCTAATTACAAATCCAAAATACGATACATGGCACAATACTGTTGTAAAAATGCATGGTTCATCCAAAACTAATTTCCTTATCTTTACGTAAAGCCAATATACAGTTTTTTTTTTTTAAAAAATGGCCAGCATTTTAAAATGGAACATCAGATTTCTATTTTTAAATGTAGCATGCTACATCGCACGAGTGTTGACAATATCAGTTACAGCTTTGTATTGAACACATTTCAGATATTACAGTTATTTTATTAAATTTCTAATGATTCTCAGAATGTAATTGACATAAATTTCCAAAAATTTATGTAATCATAGATAGGAATTTGTTAGTTTAGTTGTTGACACAACGGTGTCCATATCTCTCCACCCTCCACGAAATTATAATTTTATTTACTTATTTTGAAAGCTTGTTTAAACAGTTAGTTCTCTATTATAATTAGGTTAATGATTATTGAAATTTTCTTTCGCGGAATTACTAATTTAGAATTAAAATGTATAATTCTTGTGAATTTAAACTAGTGTTTGCGCCCGCGCTTAGCACGAGCTTATTGCTAGCCTCAAAGGGTTGGTTAGATCATGGTAGTTAATAAACAAATTAACCAGACCAGTACAAAATTTTATTTTTATTTTATACATAATCACTTCACCTTGAATATACATTCCTTCTCTATCCCGACAACGCTCCATGCGAATTTTCCATTGTTGGAAACAGTGCTGGAAGTCATCTTCTGTCAGCTCTTTCAGGACAATTGCCGCTTTCTCTTGTACAGCTTCCACACAGACTCAAATCTTGTCCCATTTAATGCAGACTTCACCTTAGGGAACTGGTAGAAGTCACATGGTGCAAGATCTGATAAATAAAGTGGATGTTCTTACACTGAGTTTGATGCTGTACTTGGCTAGGAACCTCTTGACAGATAACGCGACGTAAAACAAAAAATATAAATAAATAAATATGTCTTGACAGATAACGCGGAATGAGCTGGTGCATTGTCTTGGTGGAGAACCCATGATTTGTCCTTCCACATTTTGGGGCGTTTTTTCCTTACTCTTTGACGTAGTTTAGAAAGTACCTAAAGGTTTTAATATTGATTAATTGTTTGACCTTCAGGAACCCAGTGAAGGTACACAATCCCATGGATATCAAAAATAAAACAATCATCATTGCTTTAAATTTTGACTTGCTCATTCGAGCTTTTTTGGCTCTCGGTGAAGTTCAGCTCTTCCAGTGCATGGATTGGCGCTTTGTTTCCGGATCCTAAGTTTACTTAGGATCCGGACCAAAACCACGTTTTATTACAAGTTATTATCGTTTCCAAAAAATTGGGGTCATTTTCAATCGCATACAAAGTGTCAGTACAAACATTTTTGCGAGCTTCATTTCAATCATTTTTGAGCGGCACGAGTCCTGAAGGGCCTGACAGAAGATGACTTCCAGCACTGTTTCCAACAATGGAAAATTGGCTTGGAGCGTTGTAGGGATAGAGAAGGAGTGTATATTGAAGGTGACAATAAACAATTATGTATAAAATAAAATTTAAAAATTTTTAAATTTTTTACAACGTCAGTCTCGTTAAGTAATAGCCACACCTCGTAGTTTCACAGAAAATAGTGGCGTCGGGTTTATGCTTTAGTGATTTATGCTTTACTGTATCATTAACAATTAATAAGTCTTTTGTGTGGAATTTTTCGTATGTTTTAATTTTGATTCTATTTTTTCCAGATATGAGTGGATATTCAGATGATCCTTTAAGCACTTATGAATTACCGAGTCAACATTTTCTCCGAATTGGTGAAACTGCTAGATTATTTTGCGAGGCATTTATCGGTAAGTTAATATTTTTACTTTCTCTTGCCTATATGAATATATAGGAAGGAAAGTATTGTTTTCATGTCGATTTTTCGAAATCGAGTTTTCACCGGATCTACACGTAAACAGACCCCCTGAACCCAAAAAAACATGTTATTAGCGATTGGTGTGTGTGTGTGTGTTTGTGAACAGAATATCTCAAGAACGCAACATCGTACAAACTTGAAACTTAGAACTTAAGCTACTTATCACTACCGGACCCGACATGAACATTTTCATCAAAATCGGTCAACCGGAAGTAGTAGTTTATTCGTGTAACTTTTCACTTTTTGCGATTTTCTCAAAAACTGGTCCTACGATTTTTTTAAAAAATCGCCTGGTTTATTCAATTTTTTATTCTTTACAAGATAGGGTAGGCGCCATGTTTGCTAAAATTCTTGGTCAGGCTGTTTTTACGTAAAAAATTTGTTTTTTTAAGATTACGGCTTTAATATGCATTTTAGCGCAAAAATGTATGTAATGAAAGTTGTAGAGAATTTAAAAATTTAATTACAACTTTTCAACCATTTCAAACATTGTTTTTTATAACGCTTAGTTTAGCGGTAATTAACGATTTTCTGTTTTTTCTCACGAAAACGTGTGAAAAATCGATTTTTGTAAGATTTCGGCCTTAGTATGCATTTTACGACAAAAGTTTATTTAATCAAATTTATAGAAAATTAAAAGATCTACAACTTTTATTTAGAGCATTTTTCTTTGCAGAGCCTAGTTTAGCGTGAAAGAGTGATTTTCCGTATTTTTAAGCCGAACTGAGTTCGATTTTCAGTTTGCGTCTTTCATATATGATTAAAATAAGGTTATATTTTTAGAGGTTAGTTTTTTCTTTATTTCTAATGTTTTATTAATAATGTTAGGTTTATTGTTACTTATTTGCATTGGCAAGAGAAAGTTGTGTGAGTGTTTCACACCAGATTTTTTTTAATTTGTGCAGGTAAAATGGACATGCCGGACGCTGTGAATGAAATAACGTGGTCAAGACCTGGAATGAATACAACAGTTCTACTAAGCAATCGAAGAGTTTTTAAGAAAGACATTTTCCGGTAATTTTATAGTTTAACAATTCTTTAAGTTCATTTTAATGTCATGTTACAGCATTATAAATTGTACATTAAGTAATTTTGATGAATATAGATTGTATAAATAGTGATTTGTAATATTAGCCGAGACAAAGAAAGATTTAAAGGGCATCTTAATTGGAATGGATAAGAAAGGATTGTTATTTACAGTTCAGCCGTTCTTAGTTTGTTCCTACTGTCAGCAAACAAAAGCCACCTACTACAGGGTGCACGCTAGAGTCTGCGACTTTACGGATGTCGTATTCCTATTAATTGAACTATTTTTTAAATTATAGGTACTTAAAGTACAGTAGGCCTACTAAAAACATCAGTCATGATATGATGTAGGCCTAACAATTTCATTTATAAAAATACTTTTAAAAGTATTTTGTATTTAAATACTTATGAAAGTATTTTGTTGTTACTTTTTAATCAGCGTGTACACATTTTGATATAATGTGCATGCTCAGTGACGCATTATTTGTTTACATTAGGAGCAAACTAAGAGAGGCTGGACTTTAGGTGATCAGCTGAAAGGCTGGTTTCAACCTCTAGAGGTTTTACTAAGTAAAATGAGAAGTAAGGGGTTTACAATTGCCTTCCTCACTGAGTTGAAAACTAAGCTTATCAGCATGCCAGGGTCTCTGAAAAGTATCTATTTTCCACTCTGAAAAATGATACGTTCACTTCATTCACCACAGAATCTGGCTGCCTATTGAAATTGATTACTTTCAGAGGAGATAACTGTGATTATACTCTATTCCATGAAACCATGCAGCTGGTCAAAACATAAATGTATTAAAATTGTGATTGAACTTAGCACGATCCATTCAAGTTACAAAAAATGTTCTTTGCTTATCAGATGAAACTTGCTATATACTAATTGAAACAAAAAATTAAAATAAATTTAAAGAATTTTAATTTACTGAAAATGTGTTTAAGATACACTAAAGCGCTATAAAAATTGGTTAGTGTTTTCTGTTGCCATATTCTGGTGGTTAGAAATATATATTTCAACTAATTGAAACATATACTAAATACAAGCCGAAATCAATGGAGGCAACATTTGGAATGGATGCCAGAGGAGAGAATACCTTTAACCCTTTCAATCCCAATTTTTTTAACTATACACAAAAAATATCTGTTTATTGTTTCATACAACAATATGAATATGTAGAATTATGTTCAGGCTTCCTAAACAAAATATATTCTCTTACTAAGATTTGTAGCAGAAAAACTAACTATGATTTTAATTTTAATGTCATCATTTAAGACAAAATATTTTACAATTAAAAAATATACTTGTACATACGTACGACATATTCGAAGTAATGCTACTTTATTTTAGTAAATGAACACGAATATTTAAAACTAAAATTAATTTTTAAAAGAAACAAATTAATTGTCGCCTCCGTAGTGCAATGGTCAGCATGCTACACTGCAAAGCGGAAGCCTCAAGTTCAATTCCTGGCTAGGGTACAGAAAATTATTAAACTTCACACCCAGCGTTCCTAATCTAAAGTAGTCGCTAATAACTAAAATTTTGATGTCTGTTATTTCACTCCAGTGTGACTTCTTCGTCACACTGGGTTAGAAAGGGTTAAAAGTGACGGAATATGTTCTAGTTGGAAGAAGGGAGGTAGGAAGACATCGAAGGAGATGGCAGTAGTCGAGATGTACGGTTTGGAATGTCTCGTGTTTGTGTAGAAATACAGGATGGTTTGTGAGTTCGGAACAGGCTTATGCCTAAAGGTCTGGTCAAACAGAACATGGATGGTTCGCTCTTGTCCTCACGGACCCTGTGTTAGACATTGTTACATCATCCTAGTCAAATAGACATGCGTATTTGCCTATCCGTTGCCGGACATCCCTCGGCCAGCCACGCCAATTCCGGAGGAATTTAAGCAGCCTAGTGGCTCCGGAGCGCTACCCAGGAACCCACAGCCCCTGAGAGGCCAACCCAAATGAGTGGGTGCGGTCACTTTCCTCAGTACTTGTGTAAACGTTGGACGAGTCACCGTCGAGCTCATTACGCAGCTAATGCTTTGCACATGGCTCTACCACACATGGATCTACTACGAATAGCACACGGAAGTGCTACAGCCAGCGCCTGTTACCTCACAGCGGTGAGGATTGGGTAGCTAAACTGCAGTTATATGGGCATACTCTGTGTGGTCTGGGGCGTGCCCCAGTCAATTAGACAGCGGCCTACGCCGCATACCAATGTATTCCGCAGCGGACTGTTGGGAGGTTGTATTTTTCTACAGAGTTTGTTGCTATGGACAGGATGGCCGATGAAGAGGAAAAATTAATTGAACTTATTAGGGAGCACCCACATTTATATGATGTGCAAGATAATGTTTTCAAAAACTTGGTTAAGAAAGCACAATCATGGAGAGAAATACCTGAAAAACTTCAACAAACCGGTAGTACTAAATATAAATTTTATTATTTTTTTTGTTATTAGAGTATTTATAACAAAAAATTAGTTTTACGTTTTTACTGTTGACGTGATTGACAGCATAACTGTACATTGAAAGTGTATCAGTCTATAATTAGTTATTGACTTATTAATTAATAACGTTATTCATTGACTCAAATAGTTGAAGTAATTAACAAATTGGTCTCGTACAGGGATGTCTGTTCCTGGTAGTGACTTTGGAGGCAGTATAATTTTGTTATATACGAACTCACGATAGAAAGCGGAATTTTTGAAGATACTATCATTATGCCACCCATAACTACCTATATCAATAATAATGAAATTATAGTTGTGATAAACGAAAATACATGAAAAATCGATCTTCGAAGGAATTCAATTCATTGCAAAGTTGGTGAAAATTTGCCTACCTCCTTTTTTTTCAAATTAATTTCGTGCACCCATTTTTTTTTTCGTTTCGACCGACTCAAAGCGAACGAAAGAAGTAATTCTTCGTCTGAGGAAGTGCTAGACAATATAAATTCAAGTTTCAAAGTTGAAAAAATAACAAATCATAAATTCGCCATGACTCGTTCACGTTTTATTTACAGCTGTTCTGATCTGTCCTGATTTGTCTGCGTTAAGTTAGGCTCTCTCAGTCCGCAGCGGACTGTCCACGTGGACAGTCCGTGTTCTGTTTGAAAAGACCTTAATCCTTGATAGTAAAAAGAAGAAGACGAAGAAGGAGGAGAAGGAGAAGGAGGAGAAGAAGAAGAAGACGACTAAATACGAAATACGACAGTATCAGTACAAAAAGAATTCATAGAGTAAGCCTATTACAAAACATCCGGTCTGTCGCCGGTTGTTTTAACTGAAGGCGTTGGTAGAGTAGAGACGCATCCTTTTTACCGACTTTCAACCCGTAGTCTGCTTTTATCTGCTGCACGGTTCTGTGGGATATACTTTAGTGTCATTTTTCATTTTACATTGTTTACTAATGTTAGATAAATTTGGGCATTATTTACATTGGCAAGATAAAGTCGTGTGAGTGTTTCACACCAGATATTTGATAATTTGAATGTGCTGTTTGTTAATTTCAGTGTTTCGTCACGTAACACTTTAAAAAATTCGTAAAAACATTAGTAAAATTTGTTGTCCGTATTTTATTAATCACGAGTGATGTTGTTTTGTTTTTTAACAGAGAAGGTGATCAAATTCTAGGATCATATTTTATAATTCGTAAAGTGAGAAGAAGTGATTTTGGTGAATACACGTGTAGCGTAAGAAATTCTGGTGATCAGGTTATCTACATGAAGACTTTCCTTAATGAATTGGGTATGTATCTTTAATTTTTATATGTAAAATTATTTTTAAATCACAGTTTATTAATTTGTAAGACAATTGGTTTTTTATAATTTTCTTGGTTACTGTTACAGTAAAATACGTGTAATATGATTTTTAAAGGACCATGTTACTGTTTTGGACAGAGATACAAGTAGAAAAATCCTTTTCATGTGACACAACACGTCCCATAGCTGGTGGGCCATGGCAGTTTTTACGTTCTCTTGCCTATATGAATATATAGGAAGGAAAGTAATATTTTCATGTCGATTTTTCGAAATCGAGTTTTCACCGAATCTACACCTTTTCAGACTCCCTGAACCCAAAAAACATGTTTTTAGCGATTGGTCGGAGTGTGTGAACAGAATATCTCAAGAACGGAACATCGTACGAACTTGAAACACGAAACTAAATTTACATACCACTACGGGACCCGACACAAACATTTTCATCAAAATCGGTCTACCGGAAGTAATAGTTTATTCGTGTAATTTTTCACTTTTTTGCAATTTTCTCAAAAATGTTTGCGACTTTTACCTCATACAAAAAAAATATAACAAAAATTTAGAAATTGAAGATTTTTTTAACTTTGTTCCAGATTGGCCAAGTGATAAAAGGAATTTCAGCGTACCATGGCTGAAAGTAACGGTTCTTGTAACAATCGTTGTTGTGTGTGCCGTGTCCATGGCCACAATTTGTCAACATTTGATTCTATCAGTGCTGCTGTTCTTGAGAAATATTTGTTGGAAACGACATGATGATGGTAAGGAAAATTAAAAATACAGTAATCCCTCGGGGTTACGTTCTTGAGGGTTACCGCAGTTAGTAAAACCGCAGATAATGACACCTTATATGAACGAAAAGATGGGGGTTAGGTTCTAAAGGTAAAGTCCCGTAGTCGTTTTAAGTGTTTAATAGTTTTAGGAACATTTTACCATTATTATAATCTCTGAATATTTCATAAATACAGTAATGTACACATAAAAAATTTAAGTTGCTTTAAAATAGTTAGTTATGGCTTTTTGCTTCTTCTTCTTTTCAAACTCCTTGTGGACTTCTTCGTATGGTATCATCAGCCCTAAGTCCTTTTTTGAATTGAAGGGCCCTTTCCATGACAGGATCCGTCTCCAACATGTGGTCAGCCAATGCGTTGGCATGCTGAGGATCTTGTTGATGGTTTGAGAAGAAATGCTTGGCTTCGTTTCAGGATCGTCGAATAAACAAAGAACTGTACGTACGTATGAAGAAGTTAGACTGACACATGGAGGAAAAAGTACGGAGAAATTACAGTATGGTGGCTAGCCGTACGTATGGCGGTGAGGGGAGGGTGGGGTGTTACTGGCGGGGCCCGGTACCCGGTGACGCGCTCATTACGTACAGTACGCAGAAATCTAGCTTGGCTCATGGCGGCCGTCGCCATACTAGTGTGTGACTCAACATGATACGGATGCCAAAAAATTTATTGAAACACATGTTTTCAAAATTGTATGACTTTCCACCAAGTACGGTGTACACAAGGTGAGAAAAGGTACCTATTTTAAGGTTTTAGGCCCACGGACACCAAGGGATTACTGTATACAAAAGCTGTTTGAAGAATAACTTCTATTTTCGTCAACAGTGGCAGCTCGTGCTTTTGAAATTAGAAGAAGAATTGTAAAAAAACCAAGAAAAACTAAAATATTGTATTATAATATATTTTCAGTGTGTTATAATATAAGATATATTAGAAACGATATAAGATATATTACAAGATTTATATACAGGAGAATAAAACACCAAGTAGAAGAAGTGTTGGACGATGACCAATTTGGATTTAGAAGGAGAATGGGAATTCGAGATGCAATACTGGCTCTGAGATTGATTATTGAGGAAAGGATAAAGAAAAATAAAACTACTTATATGGCATTTGTAGATTTAGAAAAAGCATTTGACAATCTGGACTGGAGTAAAATGTTTAAAACTTTGAAAAGGCTAGGAATTAAATACAAGGAAAGGAAAGTTATCTATGAGTCTGTATAAGAATAAACGGCTGTTTTGAGAATTGAGGGGAACGAAAAAGAGGCTGCTGTAAGAAAAGGTGTAAGACAAAGTTGTTCATTGTCACCACTACTTTTTAAGTTGTCTAAAGAAGAGACTATAAATGAAGTGAAGGAGAAATTTGATGCAGGAATAAAAATTCAAGGAGAAACAATAAAAATGCTGAGATTCGCCGATTATATCGTAGTATTAGTCGAGACAAAGAAAGAACTAGAGGATATCTTAAGTGGAATGGATGAGATCATGAGAAAGGATTACTTCATGAAAATTAATAAGAACAAAACGAAAGTGTTGTGCAGCAGCAAGAGTGGTTTAGAAGAGATGGGAAATTTAAAAGTAGGCAACGAAAACATGCAGAAGTTGGGGAATTCCGCTATCTAGGGAGTAAAATAACAAAGGATGGTAGAAGCACAAGTGATATCAAGAGTAGAATTGCTCAAGCTAGAAAAGCCTCTGAAATAAAAAAACAGCTTACTGACAACAAACATTGATTTACAGATTAGGAAAAATTTCTTAAAACATTATGTTTGGAGTGTAGCATTGTACGGGAGTGAAACATGGGTGATAGGGGCTGTAGAAAAGAAGAGGATAGAAGCTTTTGAAATGTGGTGTTATAGGAAAACGTTAAAGATTAGGTGGTTGGACAAAATAAGTAATTTAGAGGTTCTTCAGCGAGTGGATGAAAAAAGAAGTATATGGAAGCATTTTACCAGAAGAAGGGATAGGCTAGTGGGGCATATCTTAAGACATCCAGGTATTGGGCTATCATTAACGGAGGGTAATATTGAGGGAGTAAATTGTAGGGGAAGGCAAAGATTAGAATATATAAAGCAAATTACAAAAGATGTAGGGTGTTACAGGTATGTAGATATGAAACAACTTGCGCCAGATAGAACAGCTTGGAGAACTGCATCATACCAGTTGAGAGACTGATAACAAAAAAAAAATTATATGATAGTTGCCAACACTGCAAATAAAAAATAACTAAACAATTAAAATTAACATTACAAAATATGAAATTATCTTATTTACTATTGGTTTCTTAATCATAGACACCCAAGTTTGAACCCAAAGCATCTCCAAAACTATGAGTCGGATTTCAATATACTTTACATAAAAATTTAGCTCATTTTATTCTGCGTTGACCTATAATAGTCCTATATTATTAATCTTGTTTGAAAATTGCCATATCGAGGTTGGAAGACAAAACGACTCGGTTTTTTTTAATAGCATAAAAAATTTCATGCATTTAAAGGCATATAACTCGAGAATTATTTCACCGACAAGTTTGAAATTGTAACACAAAATAACAAATTATATTCTTACAAAATGTACGGAACTTCATATTTTTAGATAACTTAAATTTTAATTTATAAACAATATTCTGAACCCTTGCTATCTCAGCAATTACCTTATTGTTCGGCACGAACTAACTGTCATTTTATTCAGCGTCTAAAATTTGAATTTTAAACACGACATAGCTAATTATATTATCATATTCTTACAGCCTGTACAAAATTTTAAATTAGTATGTTTCTTAAATTTTTATTTTTTAAGAATATTTTGAACTCTTGCTATCTCGGCAACCACTCAATCGTTCGGCACAAGCAAACTATCGTTTTTTCAGCTTAAAGAAAATATTAAAAAATTATTATTAACATGAAATATTGATTGGTCAATGTTGTGGTAGAATTTTTAAATTTTGAAAAATTGACTGGACCATGGGGGGGGGTGCTACTATCCATGTGTTACGGATTGTGTATGTGACATCCTCCAGACTGTCTACTTGATAGTAGTGCCCACCCCACGCATGGCCAAGTCTTTTTATCAAAATTTTAAAAATTCTACCACAATATTGGCCAATCAATATTTCATTTTAATAATACATTTGTACTAATTTTTTATGCTGAATAAAACGATAGTTTGCTTGTGTCAAACGATTGAGAGGTTGCCGAGATAGCAAGAGTTCAGAATATTCTTAATAAATTAAAATTTAAGTAACGTACGAATTCGAAATTTCGTACACACTGTAAGAATATAATTCACTATGTTGTATTAAAATTTTAAACTTGTCGGTGAAATAATTCTTGAGTTAAACCCTTCTAAATGGATGAAATTATTTGCGGTAGCAAAAAATCTGGATCTTTTGGTCTTCCAGCCTCGATATGACAATTTTCAAACAACATTGAAAATATAGGCCGACGCAGAATAAAATGAGCTAATTGAAGAGGTAAAGTATGTTGAAATCCGACTCATCGTTTTGGAGATGCAAGGGTTTCAACTCAGGTGTATTTAATTATTAAACCAATAGTGTACTTGGTTTGCCATAAGAAAGATTCCTTGAGTAAACAAACAGCAGTTACCAGATCACCTGATAAAGCAGTGACTGAAAAAATCCAACACTTATAACGAAAACATGGCAATGATAACTGATACATGCTTTTAACCATACGCAGAATTAAACGATAAAATTTTTTTTGTTTGTAATTCCTAATTTGTGTACGTTGGAATCTGTTCAATTGAGAACAATAAGCAACCCCATGACCCAATGAGATGAGGATGATGTGTATGACATGTAAATGAGACTGTGTAGTCTTGTACAGACTCAGGCCGACCATTCCTGAGAGAGTATGGTTAATTTAACCCCAACCATCAAAGAACTCCGGTAACCACTGTCTAGCATTCAAATCCGTATAAAAGTAACTACCTTTACTGGGATTTGAACCAGGAACCTTCGTCTCCGAAAATCAGCTGTTAAACAGATAAATAGAAATGAAAAAAACCAAAAAGTACTACAACGCTAAATTCCTAATTGAAAATAAAATTATAATGCAAGTAAGAACAATGCGAGACAATACGATGTCAAAAGCGAACTGGTAGTATAACGATGACATGTTTGTTGTTAAAAATGTGGAGAGAGATTTATGGGTTTGGATAAGTCATCTTGAAATTCAATTGTGAAATAACGAGTGACTATAGTTCATTCCAGTTAAGTTGTCAGTAGATTCATTGGTGTGGAATGTGGGACGGCAACTGCTCATTGGTTGTTTGTGTTTAACACAACAACCGCGTTTCACTTGTAGGCCTATACATGCAATTATATCAGTTTTGCTTCTGCATTCCAATAGTGTAGTACCTACTACATAGTCGTGTTAATATTAGTGTTAATTCTTATTATAATAGTGTTTGTGATATTTTAAAACGTATGATACTAATATTTGTTGTAATTGTGTTGTTTTAATTTTAATAAGTAGTACTATTAGTTCGTAATTACATTCTCTTAAATCAATAATAATGGATTCTCCGGTTAAACGAAACAAGCACGGATAAGGCATTAATTCTAAACAAAAACTATTAATTATAAATGCTTTGAAATCTTTTAAAACTGAACATGCTAATATAACAATTAGTAAAATTGTAGCAAAAACTTCAGCAATGGTAGGCGTCTCTGAACGATCAGTTTACAGAATAATTAAGGAAAAGAAAATTACTGGTCAAGTCAGATTTCCAACTAAAAAGTGAAACAGAGTTAACACGATTAGCAACTCGCTGGATGAAGCAACAAAAATTTAATGTAATTATTTTCATTTTTAAAGTTTCTTATAAAGTTACTTCAAGTTTTACCTCTACGTATGGGTAGATCTCTATCAAAATGCGTTTTGAACTGTTCCTTTGTGCACCGCCTGTGAATCGGAATTTATTTTGTAGGCATTGCCAACTTAACTGGAATAGACTATAAACTAATATTAGATGACTAATCATTAAAATAAAAATGTTTACTTTTAAAGTTCCCTTGTTTCGTCATACAGATCGGAGGTAATATTTATAATATGTAACCACATTTATTAATGAAAAAGAATGGAAATAAATTATAAGCGTAATGTTTTTATATATTTATTGATCAATACTTAAAACATCAGTCATGATATTATGATGTAGGCCTAACAGTTTCATTTTTAAAAATACTTTTAATAGTATTTTATACGAGGGCTGTCCAGAAAGTAACAGACGTTTTGAAATAAAAAATAAACTAAGTAAACAAAACCAACTTTTATTACATCTATTTTGAAGGTTAACTCTTAGGCTATTTTTCTACGTAATCGCAAACTACATTAAGGCATTTATCGTAACGTGGTACAAGCTTTTCAATGCCCTCATTGTAGTAATCTGCCACCTTCGAGTTCAACTACTGGTTCGCGCCAAATCCGGGATGTGCAGCGGATGATTAAAAACTTCCCATCCAAAACCTTCCAAGAGCTCTTGAGTATGTTTGGTCGTGTGTGGATAGGGGTTGTTGTGGAAAAACAAAAATTTCCCACTAAGTTTTCCTCGACGCTTGTTTTGTATTGCGCGTCTTAATTTTCTGAGTGTTTCGCAATACCTCTCTGAATTGATTGTTTGACCTCGTTCAAGAAAATCAACGAAAATCACTTCATGAGCATCCCAAAATACCGTAGCCATGATTTTTCTTGCTGATAGCATCTGCAGACACTTCCTCGGTTTCTTGGGGGAATGCGTGTGACCCCACTCTATCGACTGCTGTTTTGTTTCACAGTTGACGTGCTTTACCCAAGTCTCGTCACCAGTTACGATACGATCGATAACATGGTTTCCACTGCACAACTGGCGGGATTTTCAATCGCAGCGCTCATTTTAAAACTCCACTGTATAAAAAGTACAATATGCAGGATGCTCTAGCTACCACGCCTGGTTGCGTACTGAATGTAGAAACACTCTGATGCCAAGATGGCGACACTAGCTCCGCCCACTGCCACGCCAGGCCAAAACGTCTGTTACTTTCTGGACTGCCCTTGTACTTAAATACTTTTGAAAGTATTTTGTTGTTACTTTTTAATCAGTTTGTACACATATTTAAATAATGCCCAGTGACGTTTATTATTTGTTTACTCGAAGTATCTTTCTTACAGCGAACCGAGTGTAGTATAGATTGTAAAAAACGTGTTGGGTGGATTAACTTTAAAATTTCCACCCTCATTTCTAATTAGTAGAGGATATGATAAGCCAATCAGAAAGCCTAATTATTGGATATACCAGGATATTGAAATTACAACGGACAATGGAATGTATTTATTTAAAATTCTGTTTGTTTTTTCTTTCAGGTGGTAAATTGTTTGATATCCTTATTTGTTACACCTCGTCCGATGCAGACTTCATTAAAACAACTTTAGGTGTTACGTTACAGAAAAAGTACGGTTATAAAGTGGTTTATAAACAGTTAATCGATCCTTCTTGTAAGTATTAATTTTTTGGTTTTTTTAAAATTTGTTTTAATATGAGGTGTGGTTATTAAATAACGAGACTGACGTTGTAAAAGATTTATTTTTATTTTATACTTAATATAATCACTTATTGTCAATTTCAATATACACTCCTTCTCTATCCTTACAACGCTCCATGCGAATTTTCCATTGTTGGAAACAGTGCTGGAAGTCATCTTCTGTCAACTCCTTCAGGACACATGCCGCTTTCTCTTTTACAGCTTCCACAGACTTAAATCTTGTCCCTTTTAATGCAGATTTCACAGTAGGGAACAGGTAGAAGTCACATGGTGCAAGATATGGTGAATAAGGTGGATGTTCTAACACTGAGATGCTGTACTTGGCTAGGAACCTCTTGAGAGATAACGCAGGATGAGCTGGCGCATTGTCTTGGTGGAGAACCCATGATTTATCCTTCCACATTTCGGGGCGTTTTTTCCTTACTCTTTGACGTAGTTTAGAAAGTACCTCAAGGTAATAATATTGATTGATTGTTTGACCTTCAGTGAACCCAGTGAAGTTACACAATCCCATGGATATCAAAAATAAAACAATCATCATTGGTTTACATTTGTACTGGCTCATTCGAGCTTTTTTGGCTCTCGGTGAAGTTCGGCTCTTCCAGTGCATGGATTGGCGCTTCGTTTCCAGATCATAAGTAAAAACCCACGTTTCATCACATGTTATTATCATTTCCAAAAAATCTGGGTCATTTTGAATCAAGTACAAACATTTTTGCAAGCTTCATTTCAAATTTTTTTGAGCGGCACTTGTCTTGAAGGAGCTGATAGAAGATGACTTCCAGCACTGTTTCCAACAATGGAAAGTTCGCATGGAGCGTTGTAGGGATAGAGAAGGGAGTGTATATTGAACGTAACAATAAGTGATTGTACAAAATAAAAATAAAATTTTTTACAACTTCAGTGTTGTTATTTAATAGCCACACCTCATATGACTGATGTTTGACAATTTTGTTTTATGTGATATTTTTTTTTAATGATTTTTAAGAGATGAAATGTTTTGATACTGACTTATCCTCTACTCTTTTTGAGTTTTGAATGGATTAAAATTTTAAATAAATATGTAAATAAACTTGTAACGCACTAACAATTAAACCTTGTTATTTTTAACAGTGGCAATGATAGCGAGTCAATGCAGCAGTATTTTGTTGATTGGGTCACCTGGCATGTGCAATGATGATATGTGGACACCAAAAAACATATACAATCTTCTGAAGTATATTACGTCCATCAGCAACCAGGTCGTCTTCATACCAGCCAAGGTAAATCATACGTCATAATCTACAGTAATATTTTAGTTGTTTAGGTCATCAGCCGAAAGACGGCTTTAAACCTCTAGAGGCTTTACGAAGTAAAACTAGGAGTGAGGTTGGTTTATAATTACCTTCCTCACTGAGTGGAAAATTATGCTTATCAGTATGTCAGGCCCTCTAGTATGCGACTGGCGTCTACATCGGGGTCCCAGGTTCAATTCCCAGTCAGGTCTGGCATTTTTTCATCACTCATTTTCATCTATCATCGTTTTTACAGTCTGGATTAGCAGTAATTGCAGAACACGCGTATTTATCTATTTCACTCCTCTGCCAACCATGCCCATTCCAGGGGAATTTAAGCAGCCTAGTGGCTTTAGAGTGCTACCTAGGAGGGGAACCCACAACCCCTGAGAGGCCAACCCAAATGAGTGGGTGCAGTCACTCCCCTCACTACTCGTCTAAACATTGGACGAGTAGCCGTCGAGCTCGTTACTCAGCTAATGCTTTGTACGTGGCTCTACCACACATGGGTGTACTACGAATAGCACATGGAGGTGCTACAGCCAGCGCCCGTGACCTCAAAAGCAGGTTAGGATTGGGTAGCTAAACTGCAGTTCTATGGGCATTCTCTGTGTGGTCTGGGGCGCCCCCCCCCCACAGTAATTGTAGAACAGTTGGACATTAAACAAAAAGAAAATAAAATAGTATGTATCTACTTTCCATCCTGCAAATGATACTTCACAGCGTCTATGCCGGGGTCCAGGGTTCGATTCCTGGTCAGGTCTGGCATTTTTTCATCACTCATTTTATCATCATTATCCACCGTCTGCATTCGCAGAAATCGCAGAACAGTCAGATGTAAAACCAAAGAAAAAAAAAACCACAGCGTCTGCTGTATAATGATCCCATTCATTACTCTCAAGAGGAGATAACTGTGAATAATGTCTTTCGGCTTTTGGGCCACCCCAGTCAGTCAGCTGGTAGGAAGTCACTACTATATGTTAAGTAACACTGGTTGGTCAAGCGACTTTGTTTGGTGACCAGCTGACAGCCATTCCTGAACAAACTGTACTAGGGGTTCCTGTTCAAAAATTCATGCCAAATCAAGTAAAAAAAAAAAACAGCAGAAAACAGCGATCAAATTTGGTAGTTGTCAAATATTGCACAGTTCCCGATAACAGTTATGCCCGCCTTCCACTGCAAAAGGGTAATGAGCATTAAATAGCTGAGCGAAACAGAGTAAAATAGTTTCGTCCTTCCACCAAGAAAGATTTCTACAGAAAAGAGGTATTTGCCTTCCACTACCCGCGAGTTTGAAACTAGGTAGCGGAGTGAGCTAGGCGAGAAATGAGATGGGTGAGGTTGATGCTTTTATTACCAGTGGACTGTGTGAGGTATCCAGTTCATCTTTATTACGAGGGCTATTCAGAAAGTAGGGAACGTTTTGTAAATAAACAAAAACTATGTAAAAGAAAAATTTTTTATTATATACATCTGAAAGAGTGACTAAAATACTACTTTTCTACATAGTCACCAAGCAAATTGAGGCACTTGTCATAGCGGTGGACAAGCTTCAAAATTCCTTCGTCATAGAAATCCGCCGCCTGCGACCGCAGCCACTTAGTGACGCGCGCCCGGAGTTCCTCGTCGTCGTCGAAGCGCTGTGTTGCTTGCTAGAGTAATAGCCAGAATAATAAACTCTGATCGGTACTGCCAAACATTGCACAACCTTAGGAGAGCAGTTCAAAACAAGCGCCGAGGAAAGTTGTCGTCAAAAATTTTGTTTCTTCATGACAATGCCCGACCTCACACGGCAAACCGCACAAAAGAACTCCTTGATTCATTCAAATGGGAGGTTTTCCCTCATCCACCCTATAGTCCTGATCTTGCACCGAGTGATTTTCACTTGTTCCAAGAATGAAGAACTGGCTAGCAACACAGCGCTTCGACGACGACGAGGAACTCCGGGCGCGCGTCACTAAGTGGCTGCGGTCGCAGGCGGCGGATTTCTATGACGAAGGAATTTTGAAGCTTGTCCACCGCTATGACAAGTGCCTCAATTTGCTTGGTGACTATGTAGAAAAGTAGTATTTTAGTCACTCTTTCAGAAGTATATAATAAAAAATTTTTCTTTTACATAGTTTTTGTTTATTTACAAAACGTTCCCTACTTTCTGAATAGCCCTCGTATCAAGCCAGTCAATTATTGGATCGAGAAAGTCGTGGTTAGTTTCTAGTGTGTTTGTCTTGTTTTTTCGTTTCTAGTAATAATTTCAGATGACGATTCAAGTGATGATGACTACATAAATACAATAAGTAAATCCTTCTTACTCTCTCTCTAGTTATCATAAGAAAAATAAGCCTACAAGCCAAGATTTTGGATGAGCTACCACATTAGAGAGCCTGTCAAACGCGATTTACTACGATTATTGTATGATTTATAAGATGAATATTTCAAAAAATTTTCAGAGTCAATAGAGAACAAATTGAAGAATTACTATCACTTGTAAAAGAAGATATAAAGAAACAGGATACAAACATTAGAAAAGCTATTTCACCAGTAGAAAAACTTGCTGTTAAGTGAAAACTGATGGGAAGTGAAGCGGACTCCGTTCCAAACTAGCATTGCTGAGGATGACACAGCAGCCCCTTTTTGCTCGCTCAGTCCGCTCCGCTTATTCATCTATTGGTGGAAGCACTTCTATGAGATTTGGTGTTGCGAGTCGAACATAGTCCGTCCAAAATCCGCTAAACTCTGCGACCTCTCTTGTAACTCTTCCTACTCATTCAGTTCGCTCTGCTCACTCTTTTCATAGTGGAAGCACTTACATGACGTTAAACCATTGCGAGTTAAACGAAGTCCGCTTCACTTGCAGTGGAAGGCGAGCTTTAAAGCCAAAAAAGTGTCTTTTACACCTCTACCTCTTCTGCTCTTAAATGCTTCAGTCATATAATTGACTGAGTATGCATTTTATGTCAAAATGTATGCAATTTAAATTATTAAAAATTTAAATATTTACAACTTTTATTTCAAGCATTTTCTTTTACAGAGCTTAGTTTAGCACCAATTAATGATTTCCCATACTTTTAAGTTCTACAGTCGTTGATTTTCATTTTGCATCATTCACTCATGATTAAAATTAGGTTTTTTTTTAAGGAGAGTGTGGGGGGGGGGGCTGCTTATCCTAAGCAATGTTAATGTTTGTACCTTTTTCTCAGCAACCACTACACAGCTAGAGCTACCATTATTTTTTGTATGAATACCACTCTTTGATACATAATTAAAATGTGTACCATTTAATTGTGGTAAGAATTTTGATTTTCACATTTTTTTAAAAAGACTATTTTTTTCATTGAAAAATCACCGAAAAAATTTTTTCTCCCACAATTTTCAATCTTTAAAAAACGGCACATTCAATCAATAGAACTAGACCATTTACATACTCCTTAAAAATTTCAGCTTTGTACCTTTTGTGGAAGCTGAGAAAAAGGTACATAAAGGTCTAAAAATGACATTTTGAGATATTCGCGTTTAAAGTTAGAGAAACAAAAACACAAGTGTAAACAAAGACAGACCACAACAAAAATAGTGCAGGTTATAAACTTTTAGGTTATGAATAAATAAAAGAGAGATGGCAATGTAGTATAATATCAGGATAATATATCGATAAATCCTATACCAGAAGAGGAATGGTTGGACTTTTTCGAGAAATTATGGACGTCTGGCGAAGAAAATATAACCAACTTGCCCAATGACACTAATGTGGACGACCTTTCTATGGAAGAGATATCAGAAGCATTGAGAGCAAGTAGAAATAGGAAGGCTCCGGGGCCAGATGGAATTAATGTTGAGCTGATCAAGTATGCCTCTCGGAGTTTCCTAGAGAGACTGCTGTCATTCTTTAACTGGTGTTGGAAGCTAGGACAGATACCTGAACAATGGGGAGAGTCTGTGGTAATACCAGTATTTAAGAAAGGAAATAGGAAAGACTGCGGAAACTATAGAGGCATCAGCCTCCTTAACACGGGCTACAAGGTCTATGCAAAGATTATAACTAACCGGCTGAAGATTATCGCGGAGGGGATACTGGGTGAAGAACAAAACGGCTTCAGGATGGGAAGGTCGTGCTCAGACTGTGTTTTCGCCTTGAACCAAATTGTAGAGAAGCATAGAGAATACAACGTCCCGACGTATGTTGCTTTTCTGGACTATGTGAAGGCTTTTGATCAGGTTAAGAGAAGGAAGCTATGGGATATTTTAATACAAAGGGGTATACCTACACATCTAGTCAGAGTGATACAAAGTATGTACCAGAACACAAAAATACAGATAAAAGTGGGAGGTAAAACTGGTGCAGAAAAAAGAGAGATAACACAAGGAGTGAGACAAGGGTGTCCCTTATCACCCGTATTATTTAACATTTATATTGACGATGCCGTAAGCAACTGGCGAAACAAATTAGAAACGAGGTTTTTAGTAGATGGTATGCCTCTAGACACTCTATTGTTTGCAGATGATCAGATAGTGTTTGCAGACTCGGAGGATAATTTGCAACGAGCTGTATATTCACTGAGCAAAATTTATAAGGAATATAACTTGGAAATATCGGCAACAAAGACGAAGGTGTGGGGTTTTGTTGGAGAGGAACCTCTTAGAAGCAAAATTGTTCTGGCTGATCAGATATTGGAGCAGGTGTCAGGGTTCCAGTACCTAGGATGTAGATTATCTTATGGGGAGAGTGAGGATGTAGACTGGAAAATACATAAATTCCAACGTCTATTAGGAACCATAAGCAGAACATTAAAAGGGAAAGTAAGGAAGGAGACAATTATTAAATTTTATAAGGTAATGGCTAGGCCGGTTCTATTGTACGGCGCCGAAGCTTGGACACTGACCTCTCGTCAATACAGAAGAATCGAGGCAGCAGAGATGCGCTTTCTGAGAAGTGTTGCGGGTTGCACTCTCAGGGATAGGATTAGAAGTGAGATAATAAGAAATCAACTTCATGTTGAGAATATTAGCGACATTATCAGGAAATATAGGAACAGTTGGAGGGAACATGTAGAGAGAATGGAGGAGAGTAGGATACCCAAGTTTTTGTGGCGCTATAGAGCGAGAGGAAGAAGAAGAATTGGGAGACCGAGGAAGCGATGGAAGGACCAACTGTAGGAACGCATCGATCGGAATGGACTCGAACTTTCCAATTAGAAGCAATAATTTATGTATAGACGCAGGTTTAGATGATGAATTTTACTAAATTACAAAGTATACTTTTAAAATATACAATCTTTTAACAAATGACAATTTCAAAAGAAAGCAACAAAAGAAGAAAACAACTACCATTGCAACGGAACAGGCTGGGTAAAGCCTAAGCCGTATAGTTGATGATGATGATGATGAGTAAAATATTAATCAAAACGGAAAATTATTTTGTAAAATTTTGTGACAGATGGCAAAATTAGCTTTAACATAAAAATCACAAAAAAATTAATAAAATATTTTGTAGCTGGCTTAGCAACATGATTCTAATGCCATTTTAAAGCGTACATTTCAAACTATATTTTTACGAAAAACAAAAAAAATTTTTTTTTGTAATCCCTAATTTGTGTACGTTGCAACTGTTCAATTCAGAACAATAAGCAACCCTATGACCCAATGAGATGAGGATGATGTCTATGATGTGTAAATGAGGTGTAGTCTTGTACAGACTCAGGTCGACCATTCCTGAGAGAGTATGGTTAATTGAACCCCAACCATTAAAGTACACCGGTAACCACTATGTAGTATTCAAATCCGTATAAAAGTAACTAGCTTTACTATGATTTGAACCAGGAACCTCGTCTCTGAAAATCAGCTGTTAAACAGCTGATTTTGGCGACGACTTTACCTCTAGACCATCCCGGTGGGTTAAAACAAAAAATCGATAATTTTTTTTATTTGTTCATTCCACACTCCCCTTAAATTTAAATTGGCAAATGAAAGTCATGTCAGTGTTTCACATAAGATTTTTTAATATATTTTATCAATTTTTTCTGTTACAGCCCTTACCGAACGATGAATCATTGAAATCGGAAGATGGTGAAAAATTACGACAAATTTTAAAGAACGTTTGCGTAGTAAATTTTCGAAGTAACAAACAATCGGATGTCAGATTATTCTGGATTAAACTACGGCTTGCATTGCCATCGTTAAAAAGAAATAATTCTTGTATATCTTCGTCTTCCTCTCCGTCTTCATCTACTTCATTTTTGAACGAAGGTTTCGACCTAAATCACATGAACGTAACGGAATCTATGAATACAAAAATTAGTTTAGTGTTAACAAAATCAACAGACAGTATTGAAGTATTAGTTTAAGTTTTGTGTTTTTTTTTATTTTTCATGTTATTTTTTAATAATTTTTAAGTAAAAGGGAAATTTTTATTTCCTGCTCTATGACAGATGGCAGCACTGAATTTCTCTGTCATTCTAAGCTACAATATCAGCTGTTTATTTGGTAATTATCGAGTTTAGGGCTCCTTACTGATTTAAAAAAAAAATTGATACATTTTTGTGTACTGAATCTAATTATGAACTTATTCGTGTGCGCAAACCACCGTGGAATTACAGTAGGCTCTCACATTACGATCGTAATTCGTTCTGGAAGAACAATCGTAAAGCGAAAATATCGTAATGTGAGATCGCATTCTTGCCCAATCATTAGATCGTATATACAATTCCACAAGAAATTTACATTAGCCTGTACAGACAGATAACCCTACACATTCTTCAAATAGCGCTGATTTCAGTACAAATAATTTGATAATAGGTATAATTATAAAAAAATACCTTTTTGAATTTATCAGACTTACTTACTTACTTACTTTACAACAAGGGCGTTCAGGCTTCTGCAGCCCCTCCTCACCGCGACCTAAAAGATCTTTTGTGATTGCCCCTATTCCTTATTTATGCAAGACCCACACTTTCAATAAAGCGCAGGATCTGCCTAGGATCTATTGCACTTACCTGTGAAGGTGTTAACACTTCCTTACCCATCAGCGCTTTTCTTTTGCAGCCAACCACTTTGCAACTGCATAAAATGTGCTCAGCCTTCTCTTCTGCCTCATGACAGAATCTACACAGGCTCTCTTCAGCAACTCCTATCTTGGATAAATGATACCCAAGATTACAGTGACCAGTCATCAGGCCCACTACCCTCCTCAAGTCCTGTCTTCCTAGTCTATTGTATATCCCAGCCCTCCTGCTGGAATAGGCAATGAATTTCTTTGCCTGTTCACAGCCTGGCACCTTATTCCAATAGGAGGTTTTAGCCTCCTCTTCCCAGGCCGAATTTATCAGACACTTTAACGTCTTTTAAAACTGACTTTTGCTTTACAATCGTTGAAATTGTAGACTGGAAATAACCATTCTGGCGAACCAATTCATATATCATAGCCCCTTCATTATCATTTTTTTATAATTTCTTGCTTTTCTTTAATAAAAATTTTACTTTTTATGCCTGATTTAGGACCCATTTTCACTATAACTACAGTAACGTGTACAGGAAACACGGTACCAAAACTACAAAGAATACGTATGTATGTGTAATAACACGACAGGCACTAGGGCGCAGATGCCAAACCGATAACCAAGGCGATACACTTAACACTACTAAATAGTAAATAAGGGTGCTGTGACAAAACTGAAAAACAGAAACAACCTTCAGCTGATGATGGGAGGGTGCGGATAGCATGATTGAGGGTATCTTGACAAGAGGGAGGGAGTACATTCGATCAGAACTTCTTACTGTAGGGGTTGACGATTGGCGGGTCAGGTGCACTTGCAACTTTGGGTTCCAATGACTAATTTGATGACACATCGTAAAGTGAAATATCGTAATGTGAGTGCATCGTAAAGTGAGGGCCCACTGTAGTTTTAAGCCCTTTTTTATCATCTACTTACTGGGTCCATTATAAAAGTAATGCACATGATTTTATTATGACGCGACTATCCATTCCAGCTCGGTAAAACCGATCGGGAAATGTGGTGGGGGACTACCCTTTCAACGCAGCTAGTCACCAATTCGCTCCAAACTGTCTGAGCAGAAAGATGTATCTGTGCGTGAAATGTGTTTTTTAACTTTGTAACATGGCGTGATGGAGCGTTCGCTTAAACAGTGATACACCATCAAGTTTTGCGTGCAGCTTGGAAAGAATGCAACCAAAACATTCCAGATGCTTCAAGAGTCCTTCAATCTTAGCCCGGGAGGTGGCACATGGAGGGCCGGGAGAAGGTCACCAACAAACCCCATTCTGGACGCCCAAAAACCGCCAGAACCAATGACAATGTGAATTGTGTGCGCTGCATCTCAATTGAGCATCCAGCACATTGCCGATACCCTAACATGTCCACATTTGGGGTACAAGGAATATTGATCAAAGAGCTACAAATGCGCAAGGTTTGCCCGAAGCTTGTTCCAAAAGTGTTCACGGAAGACCAACCTTCTGGCCCAAAGCAACACCTTGGTGGTCCCCGCAACCCCCTTACAGTCCCGACTTGTGCAAAAAAAATAAGTTCATATTCAAATAATTCAGCTTTCAAAAAATTATCAATTTCAAAAAAATTATTAAAATCAGTTTTTTTGTCATCAGTCTCTCGACTGGTTTGATACAGTTCTTTAAGCTGTTCTATCTTGTGCAATTCGTTTCATATCTACATACCTGTAACACCCTACATCTTTTGTTTTTGCTTTTGATACTGTACTATTTTCTACGCCGGTCTGTCGTTCGTGTTTTTCCCGCTGTTGGTGCTTTGAACGTTGTTGCTTTTTCTGCCAGTAGATAGCGCAGTCAGGAAACTTCTCACACTGCGTGTACCAGTGGGTGAGACATACACGAAGGACCTGGCCAAGCAGTTGTTGAAGGAAAACAGTCAGTCAGTATCGATCGTTGCTTCGAGAAGGTCAGTACGGAGAGAGAAAGATCACTCAACATTGAATTTATGCTCCACACTGATCCCTTCCCTTTTCTTCGCTTCACCTCAGACTCCTCCTTGTGGAGACAGCGGTAAACGGTGTACGCTATGTTGGCAACCGCTCCTATTCGTTAGGCGGCGGTGTAGACGATCCGCTCTTCACGTCACCAGGAGTCGCTCCTCCTCACCGAGGCAGCAGCAAAAGGTAACGGCCGTGTTGGCAACCGCTCCTGGCGCTTCACCGGCTTCAGGCAGCAGTAGAGACTATACATGCTTGCCAGCAGTCTTTCCTCTTTGAAGCACCAGCGAATAGTAATGTGACGCTCATGAGCAAGTCGCACAAAAGAGCTAGCTCTTTTAACTGAGCGGTGAGCTACCACCTCTTTTATTTTGACCGACCACCACACCGAGCGTTTCTCCCCACGCAGCACGCTCTCCACACAGAGCTGAAGTGTACATCCCCTCCACGACTAAACCACGTTTTTCTAGTCGCATCATACCAAGTACCGTTGTACTATACTGTAACAATTTTACCACGTGCGTACGAAACAAAGATAGATACATGACAAAAATTTCTTTGTGGAAAGGGATGCATGGTTGATGCATGCGCAAACACAACGTGCTCTGTGCAAAAGAGTGACGAAAGTCACCCTCGGCTTGACTTACTGTCTGTTTATTCACATAGCTCAGCTCAGTGCTGTACGTATTAGAATCTACTAGCTCACTCTGACAGTTCACCCCATCCATTGTTCAATTGTATGGCACACTTTGTGCCGTTCACTCAAGTTTGCGGAACGGGGAAAAAAAATCCTAGCTCACCTATTTTACTTTGCTGTCCCATGACTACCAGCGAAGTTTTCCCCAACCATTTTCCTGCCCTGCCGCTCTGGCCAGTCCTATCTCAATCAACTTTTGAGCTACACCTGCCATGGTAACACTTCATAATTCATAAAATTGGTTTTGAGCCCTGTAACTCCGTAATTATCGTTTATTTATTATTGTATTATAGTATGTGATTAAGTTTAAAATAAATTCATCTGAATTTACCAAAGTAAAATTACGAAAAGTAATTTGTATGGAGAGTTATTTATGGAAGTGAATTCGTTTTGTAATTTTTAAAAGTTAATAATATAGTAAGTTTATAATAGGAACTTAAGAACTTTGTCTTTCATTTTTTAGTTCATTTTAATTCTTCTTTATCTGTACAGATTTAATTTAATTTTTTAAAAAATCCTAAAGTCGCAATCTTAAAAAAAGAAAAATCAGAAAATTACTAATGTGCAACATAGCTCCCAAACGAATGAACCAAATTTGATTTAGTTTTTTTTGTCTGAAAGTTTTCTCATATTTTTATATTTTGAGTCAGAAAAAGCCACTGTGATTTTTTCTACATTCAACTGCAATTGGCAAGGAATTACTGTATTTATTATTCAAATTTGTATTAGCTTATAAGTTTTAAAAAAAATTCCAATATTGTTTTGTAATTAAATTTAAGTTTAAAATTATGTAAAGTTTATTGTAAATAAATTCCACTTCATTGTTACATAATAAACCAAATTTTATTAAATGTTCTGCTTTTAATGTTATTATAACAGGGTATATCCCAAAATACCATTCAACCCTTAAGATCCTTAGCTTTCATATCACCGTCAGTCCGCTCCTTTCTGGGTTGTCCTCAATTCCTCCATTTACATGGAACCCCTAGCCAAATCTTCTCCGTCATTCTTTGTAGATAGCCATACAAGACAAGTTTTTTACTTTCTCTTGCCTATATGAATATATAGGAAGGAAAGTATTGTTTTCATGTCAATTTTTCAAAATCGAGTTTTCACTGGATTTACACATTTTCAACCCCCCTGAACCCAAAAAACATGTTTTTAGCGATTGGTCTGTGTGTGTGTGTGTGAACAGATTATCTCAAGAACGGAACACCATACGAACTTGTAACTTGAAACTTAAGTTAGGCACCACTACCGGACCCGACAAACATTTTGATCAAAATCGGTCAATGAGAAGTAGTAGTTTATTCGTGTAATTTTTCACTTTTTTGCGATTTTCTCAAAAATGGGTCCTACGATTTTTTTTTAAATTGCCTCGTTTACTAAAATTCTAAGCCTCTCCAAGAATTTCAGCAGACATGATGCCTACCCTATCTTGTAGAACAGGGGTTCTCAAACTTTTTAGGCCAAGGCCCCCCCACCTTGATCTATTCTAGGCACGCGGCCCCCTTATGCTAAGAGTTAAAAATTAAAACCAACAAAGCAAATGAATAAGTTCATTCATTTTTTTATTACCCTTTTAGGCTTGCGCCCCCTCATGTTAAGAATTAGAAATTAAAACCAACAAAGCAAATAAATAAGTTTTTTATCATTTTTTCTGTGTTATTAATATAGTTTTTTATTTTTCTAACTTTCTCGTGCTCCCCCTCGTTATCCTTTGCGCGCCCCTTGGGGGTCGCGCCCCACAGTTTGAGAACCCCTGTTGTAGAACATAAATGTAGTAAATGAGGTGATTAAAATACATACAGTAGAACTGTGTTTTTAAATTCTGTAAAAAATTGGAAAAATATGCGAGTACATAATTCAATTCAATTCGCGTCATATCCAACGGTGTTATTATATAAGGTTAATTTTCTTCATAAATCTGTATCCTTTACTAGAAGTCTAGTTTTATAATGAACAGACTGTCATTTGGTCTTACAGAGGGATCACGAAACAGTAGACTAATTCTTTAAAGCAGCGGTTCCCAACGTTTTTTTTCTCCCGTACCCCTTGTTGAATCTTTAACTAAAATTGTACCCCCAAAAATGTAACATCACTGTAACTAAAGGGTGATTCAAAAAGAGCGCCAGTTTTTAAACGGCTGGTAAATTTTTGTTTATTGGTTGGCAACATTGTTTGACCTCATTTCTATTTTGGAGAACATTCCAATTGACGATTCAGTTGTAGTTTCTCTTGTTCGCAGTGTAGTACTCTCGCAGTCTGTGTCTAACCATGGAGAAGTTTACTATTGCACAACGAGTGTTAATCGTCAAAACATTTTACCAGAGTGGAGAGAGTTATGCGGCTACTGTCAGGCGACTTCGCAGTACTCTAGGACGTAATGAAGCACCGAATGAATCAACAGTTCGCAAGGCTCGTGAAAAAGTTTTTTGAGACGGGTTCAACAGTCGACCTTAAAAGTTCTGGACGTCGTCGTTCTGGCCAAACTGAGCAGAACGTTGCGTTGGTTCGTGACAGTGTGGCTGTTAGCCCAGCAAAATCAATACGTCGCCGTTCTCAACAATTGGGTTTAAGATGTTCTTCTGTACGGAGAATTCTTTGGTACGATCTCCAATATCATCACCCGTATAAAATTCAGTTGACGCAACATTTAAAAGTGGCAGACCACCAGAAGAGACGACAGTTTGTTGACTGGGTATTGAGAAAACGGCAGGATGATGACACCTTCGCAAACAAAATCATTTTCAGTGATGAGGCGCACTTCCACTTAAACGGTTTTGTTAATAACAGAACATCAATGACTTGAAGGAGGAAATTCGACGGGTTATCGGGCAAATGGAAGTCGAAACTTGTCGTGCAGTAATATCCAATTTCATGGACAGAATTGATGTGTGCCAGCGCAGTAGAGGAGGACACATGCATGACATCATTTTTCATACATAAAATCGGAAGGAAAGATGAACTTTTTGATGTATTTATTTTCAGTTTTTCAATAAAATAAATCTCTTAATTTGATATATCAAAACCGGCGCTCTTTTTGAATCACCCTATACAATACTTCACTAAGTAGGGGCTATTTAATCACTAGCTAATCTCTAATCAATTTGCATATTTTCATATGTTTTTTATTTACTTCCAAATATTTTGCATAATGGTATTTTTCTGTGAGTATACGTTGGTTAACTTACACAGTTGTACGTCTTATTATGTGTTCAAATTAAGATATAAATTTATACCAAGGAAAATGAAAGTTAACACAAGCATTTAAAATAGATATTTTATTTAAAAACTGAACATTTCTTGTATGGTCTTAATTTTACATCAAAATACTAATGACAGAGTTATAATAATTATAGTTTTTCTAATCTAAAAAAAGACAAATTAGTTTTAAACTTTGAAAAAAACTTACATTGAATACAAAATTCTTTTAAATTTTGTAAATACAAAATCTAACATGAAAATTATGATGTATTGAAACTAAATTATTAGTCCAGGAAACGTCTTCAGAACTCTTTTTTAGTGTGACCCTTGAGGCTGTTTTGTTGCATTTAATTGTTTGAAATCAGGTTCAAATTTAGACAAATAAAGCCTTAGATCTGGGCTTGCATTAAGCTTGTCAGTACAATAACCCCAACAAGTTACTCAGAAAAATAGCGTCCGCCATTGCCTTTATTTTCGGCGTACCCCTAACCGGTTCGTCGCGTACCCCGGGTTGGGAATTGCTGCTTTAAAGTAACATTAAGTAATTATTCTCTGCTGTATTCACTTTCAAAAAATATTTTCATGCGGTCCTGGCATTTTTTCATACGTTACAAAAAATTCATTTCATCCTTCACCGTCTGCATTAGCAGCAATTTGCAAAACAGTCGGACGTTAAACCAAAAAAAAAAAAAAAAAAAAAAAAAAGGCATATTTTCGTACGTTACAAAAAATCATTTCATCCTCCATCGTACAATAGTTACACCCCAACGTCGTCGCTAATGACCGTTGTAGTTGATGCGACGTTAAATAAATAAACTCGCCACTCCAGCGGCGCTTCGCGCCGCTTCCGTGTCTCGACCTCAGAGGGGTAGGTGGATCAGAATACATAAGTGGATCAGAACCATAAAAGTACGGGCGCTGCGCGCCCGCACTTTGTCATATGGTGAAGTTCGGCCGCCAAGGGGGTTAGGTGGATCAGAATTTATAATTGGATATGGTAAAGTCCTGTCAGAAGTTTTTAATTTTTAAGTTCTAAATATTGAAGTCTGAGATTTGAAGATATTTTACTTCTCAGGTTGAGGTTTGATGTTTATAAGTTTTACGTTTCAAAATTAAGAATTTTTACGTTTGAAGTTTTATAATAACCTTAAAATTATATTAAGGTTTGAAATTTTAAAATGTGAGGTTTGAAATTTTGGGGTTGCTTTGATGTTTGCTGTTTGAAGGTTGAGAGCTAGAAGTATCAAGTTATCCTGAGTGAGGAATTTTACAAGTTTGTGGTTCATGTTTCAATGTCAGAAGTTTTTTACATGGTCGAATTTGAGCGTAGTCAACAAATACCGTGCGTGGCGATGGTCATTGAAGCCTTAACATGATTAAAGGTTTCAAATTTTATAGCTTGAAATTCACTTATTGTTTAATAAAAAATGTATGTATTTTCTTCAAATTTTTTGGTCATCCCCTCATTGCCGAAATCAATCTAATGCGTTTCGAATCGGTCTGGTGATTTCTGCTCACATTTCTCTCTGTTAATTTTGAAATTTGAATGTTAGTGATTTTAACCTATAAATGTTTCATCCTGGGGTAATTCCTTGTATAGGTTCGAAGTTTCAAATATTAAATTTTGAACTTTGATGTTTTATAATTTGTATGTTTAAAGTTTCAATGATTGAAGGTTTTTATGTTTAAAAGCGTGAGTTCTTAAATTTTCGGATTGATGTTTTAAGTTTTAAAATTCGAAGTTTCAGGTTTTTAATGAATTTACATTTTAGGTCGAGGTTTGCTGGTTTTAGGTTTTACAATTTGAAAACTTGAAATTTTAAAGTTTGGGATTGATATTTGAAGTTTGATGCTTGGTTTATAAGATTACAGTTTGAAATTTCTAGGTGTGTGGTTAAGGTTTAAAGGTCTGACATTAAAAGTCAGACCAAAGTGAGTTTGAAGGTTGGAGATTTAGATGTTATGTGATTGACTTCTAGATCTTTATAAATAAAAGTTTGAAGATTCATAAAATTTTACAGGTTGAACCTGTAAAAGATTGAGGTTTGGTAAAAGTTTCAAAGTTTGATGTTTTATTTTAATTTTTGAATTTATTAGTATGTTAGTTTAAAGGCTAGAAGTTTAAATGTTTCAAATTTTGGTGCTTGACTGACAGTGTGCAGACGAAGGGGTTCAAGCTAAAAGTTTCCCGTTGTGATTTTAAAATTTGAAGGTCCAAATATTAAACATTTTAAACCTATAAGGTATAATTTATAAATTTTTTAGGTTAAGTGAGGTTTGGAGGTTTAACGTTTGGAATTAAATAATTCAAAGAGTCACGGCTTCAGCTTCTTGTTTGAAGTTTGTAAGATTAAATTTACTGGTTTTGGTTTCAAAGTTAGTTGTTTGCCTGATAAGGTTCGAAAGAATTAAATTTGATATTAAAAAGCTGAAAATCATTTGATTGAAAAATCATTAATATGAAAAGCAGAATTTAAAGTGCCATAAATTAGTTTTGAGATTTTACGGTATACACGTTTCATGTTGATGTTTCACGTTTTTACCTTTCCCACTTAAGTACACGTTTCTGCGTAATGACTATATAAAAACGTTCAACATTTTCCCGGCTATTGTGGTGTTGTACTGGGTTACATTAAAAATATTTACAGGGGTTTAGGTTACGGCCGTTTGCCGCAAAAAATATTCCGAAGTTTCACTTCCAGGGTTTCCTAATTTTTTCAAAAATTTCCACGTCATACCCTTTGCCAAAATCAATCTAATGTGTTTGAAATGGGCTACGTCGTATTCCGCTCACATTTCTGTATGTAGGCCTAATGTAAAAAAAATAACCGAATTTCAATATTTTGCCTATTTTCCCAGTATTGGTCAAAGTAACATGAAAATTTCAACAGGGCTTTTAATTTCGGCCGACCAAACAGACTGCAATAATGTTTCGTTCCGGTGATTTTTTAATTTTATCAAAATTTTGGGTCATCCCGCTTCGCCAAAATTAATCTAATATATTCCCAATCGGCTCTGTCATTTTCCGTTCACATTTCTTTATGTATTGAAGATCTAAAAAAATTCACTAATTTTTCCGGTTTTCCCGGTATCGGTTGGGGTCACATGAAAAATATTATTAAGGGTTTAGGTTATGGTCGATTGCTGATAATATAGAAACCCATAATTCTTCGCTCCGAAACTTCATAATTTTTCAAAAAATCCGGTTTATCTCCCACCACAAAAACCGGTCTTATCTGTTAAAATAGGTTCTATCGTTTTACGCTTGCATTTCTCTATGTAATAAAAAATAAAAAAATTTACTTAATTTCCGGTTTACCCGGTATTGGTCTGGGTTACATGAACAATATCAATAGTGCTTTTGGTAAAGGTTAATTGCCAAAAAAGCGAGTCCAATAATGTTTCACTCCGAGGGTTTCTTAATTTTTTCAAAATTTCCTGGTCATCCTACTTCGCCAAAATCAGTCTAATGTGTTTTGAATGGGCTCGTTCGTTATCCGCTCCCATTTCTCTATGTAATGAACAACATTAAATAATGTAATATTTTCCATTTTTCCCCTTATCGGTCGTGGTTACGTAGAAAATATTTACAGGGCTTTAGGGTTTGGCCGATTCCCCACATAAAATAATCTTATAAATTATGCTCCAAATGTTTCTTAATTTTTCGAAATTTTCCAGGTCGTCCACGTTCGTCAAATTCAGTCTAATGTGTTTTGAGTGGGCTTCGTCGTTTTCCGTACACATTTCTCTATGTAATGAAAAAGTACAAAAATTTCACTATTTTTCCGGTATTTGGTGGGATCACATGAAAAATATTAATAGGGATTGCCGACAAAAAAGCTGCTATTGAATCTCTGTCTTTTAAGCTTCCAGAAGTTTTTCAAAATTTCCGGGTCACCCCGCAATAATCGGTCTGCTGGGTTTATAATGTACTCTGCCTGGATTAATTGGCTGACGGCCAATAAAAGAGCTTTTATTTACTTGGTTAATCTTTAAAATAATTTTTTTCGGTCTCTCCCCCTTTCCAAAATGGGGCGGATGGACTTCAGTTGAAGTATGTTGTGTCACGCCAAATTAGTTCTATATTGAACATACGTAAAAAAATTTTTCATTCCGAACTAAACGAGAAAAAGATTATTTTTAACCAATTTTGGGGAGGGGTGCTACCAGAGAATGTACCCAATGAGAGTGAAATTTTAAGTTAAATCAATTCCTGTTGCGTGATATATAGGCCTAAGTAACTTGAAACCCGGGTGCAAAATATTTTAAATTTTTTTTTTAATTCATTTATTTTTAACGTCTCATCAACTACTAAGGTCATTAGCGACGACGTTGGGGTGTAACTATATACAATGGGGGATGAAATGAATTTTTGTAACGTATGAAAATATGTCATGCCTGAGTGGGATTCGAACCCAGGTCCGCATAATGAGAGGCGAGCACGTTACCAACTGCGCCAATGCGGCCGGCATTTTAAATTTTGTTATTTGAGTTTTCTTAGTGAACGGGTGGGCTGACGGGACATGTATCTACTAATTCTTGAATTACTTCAGCAGACACTCAAAACTGGTTCTATACATTTTAAAGCTACGGTGCTCCGTTTAGAAGTTAAAATTTACGCCTCCTCCACCCTAAAATGGGCCGAAAGGACTTCGGTTAAAAGAGTTGCCTCACGCTGTCGTAGTTCTATATATAACGTATGTCAGAAACATTTGCTTTTCCGAACTAAACGAGAAAAAAATAATATTTATATTCAATTCTGGTATTTGTAGTATTATTCTAAATTAAAATTATTTTTTTACATTAGGAGACCTGTTTGTTTAATACTGTCGGAATTTAAAACACATGACATCATCGGTTACATTACCGTTACGGTCACAGACTCATAATTTTGTACTAAGTGTACTGTAATCAAAATAGCCACCTTTATTGATTCACATCCAGACATTTATTTCATTATGTCGGTTTATTTCCCATAGTATTTTGTCTTGCATATTATGAAATTTATGTTAAATTATGCCAAACAATATTCAAAGCAAAAATTTTAACTGAAAGCAATTCTTTAGACGTAAGAGAGTAGTAACTTTAAACCGAAAAATGCCGAAAAAGTCAATTTTGCGTTTTTATAGTTTTAGAGTAGATCTAGGGAATTTTTCGTTAAATACCCCTGTGGGCCGGAAGGACTTTGGTCGAAAGAGGTTGCGTCATGCCGACGTAGTACTATATAGAACTGACATCAAAAATATTTGTTTTTCCGAACTAAAAGTGAAAAAAATATACCTTTTTGGGGAGTAGATGCAAGCAAAGAATTTTGACAATGGTGACGATATTAAGACAAGTACGATGCAAAACAAAAATTTAATGTAAAATAAATGATTTATGTGGCGCAAGGAATAGGTAAGTTGAGACCCAGTTTTTCAAAAAAGTCAAAATTTACGTATTTGAGATTTCTCAGTGAACGGGTCGGGTAAGAGGACCTAAATCTCCATATTCAGAAATTACTCCAGGAGGGACTCATAACATTAGGGTCCTCTTCATTTTAAAGCTACGTTGCTCCGTTTAGAAGTTAAAAATTACGCCCCCGCCACGACATAATGGGCCGGATGGACTTCAGTCGAAGGATTTTATGTCACGCCGAAGAAGTTCTATACAGAACGTACGTCAAAAATATTTGATTTTCCGATGTAAACGAAAAAAAGATTTTTACCCAATTTTGGGGTGGGGTGCAACCCGAGATTTAAGCCAATATTGCCGATATTAAGGCAAACACTACGCGAGACAAAATTGTGAAGTGAAATCAATGCTTGTGGTTTGAGATATAAGTAAAATGGTACCCGGATGCACAAAAAAAGTCAAAAAATGGTTTTTTGAGGTTTCTCTGTCAACGGGTGGGCTGACGGGACCGTTGTTTACATATTCTTTAAGTACTCCGGCAGCGGAACAAAAAAGGTCCTATACAATTTCTAGCTACGACCCACCGT
Source organism: Catonia carolina (assembly GCA_035578175.1). NCBI lineage: Eukaryota > Metazoa > Arthropoda > Insecta > Hemiptera > Achilidae > Catonia > Catonia carolina. Next base: position 717,912 of record JAQMRL010000017.1, on the reverse strand, counting down.
TTAATGTGAATATAAATAATTTATTAATTCAAAACTACAGCAAAACATTATAAAAAAAAATTTTGTATCTTAAGTTTTCGGTAAACAGTAAAAAGATGTCGTAACAGTAAACTGACACCAATTACTACAGACCCTACATTAATAATTAGCTAACCCTACATTTAATTGGTAGGTACACTGCAAGCCTATATTTAAATTATTATTAATTTGCATTGGCTACAGAAAGTTGTGTGAGTGTGTCACACCAGAATTTTAAAAAAATTGTTATTTCTGCCGTTTTGAGTGTGTAGTAACAATAATTGGAGTAGACATTTAATTGGTAGGTACACTGCAAGCCTATATTTAAATTATTATTAATTTCCATTGGCTAGAGAAAGTTGTGTGAGTGTGACACACCAGAATTTTAAAAAAATAGTTATTTCTGCCGTTTTGAGTGTGTAGTAACAATAATTGGAGTAGACATTTAATTGGTAGGTACACTGCAAGCCTATATTTAAATTATTATTAATTTCCATTGGCTAGAGAAAGTTGTGTGAGTGTGTCACACCAGAATTTAAAAAAAAATAGTTATTTCTGCCGTTTTGAGTGTGTAGTAACAATAATTTTAGTAGACATTTAAGTGGTAGGTACACTGCAAGCCTATATTTAAATTATTATTAATTTGCATTGGCAAGAGAAAGTTGCGTGAGTGTGTCACACCAGAATTTTTAAAAAATAGTTATTTCTGCCGTTTTGAGTGTGTAGTAACAATAATTGGAGTAGACATTTAATTGGTAGGTACACTGCAAGCCTATATTTAAATTATTATTAATTTGCATTGGCTACAGAAAGTTGTGTGAGTGTGTCACACCAGAATTTTAAAAAAATTGTTATTTCTGCCGTTTTGAGTGTGTAGTAACAATAATTGGAGTAGACATTTAATTGGTAGGTACACTGCAAGCCTATATTTAAATTATTATTAATTTGCATTGGCTAGAGAAAGTTGTGTGAGTGTGACACACCAGAATTTTTAAAAAATAGTTATTTCTGCCGTTTTGAGTGTGTAGTAACAATAATTGGAGTAGACATTTAATTGGTAGGTACACTGCAAGCCTATATTTAAATTATTATTAATTTCCATTGGCTAGAGAAAGTTGTGTGAGTGTGTCACACCAGAATTTAAAAAAAAATAGTTATTTCTGCCGTTTTGAGTGTGTAGTAACAATAATTTTAGTAGACATTTAAGTGGTAGGTACACTGCAAGCCTATATTTAAATTATTATTAATTTGCATTGGCAAGAGAAAGTTGCGTGAGTGTGTCACACCAGAATTTTAAAAAAATTGTTATTTCTGCCGTTTTGAGTGTGTAGTAACAATAATTGGAGTAGACATTTAATTGGTAGGTACACTGCAAGCCTATATTTAAATTATTATTAATTTGCATTGGCTAGAGAAAGTTGTGTGAGTGTGACACACCAGAATTTTTAAAAAATAGTTATTTCTGCCGTTTTGAGTGTGTAGTAACAATAATTGGAGTAGACATTTAATTGGTAGGTACACTGCAAGCCTATATTTAAATTATTATTAATTTCCATTGGCTAGAGAAAGTTGTGTGAGTGTGTCACACCAGAATTTAAAAAAAAATAGTTATTTCTGCCGTTTTGAGTGTGTAGTAACAATAATTTTAGTAGACATTTAAGTGGTAGGTACACTGCAAGCCTATATTTAAATTATTATTAATTTGCATTGGCAAGAGAAAGTTGCGTGAGTGTGTCACACCAGAATTTTTAAAAAATAGTTATTTCTGCCGTTTTGAGTGTGTAGTAACAATAATTGGAGTAGACATTTAATTGGTAGGTACACTGCAAGCCTATATTTAAATTATTATTAATTTGCATTGGCTAGAGAAAGTTGTGTGAGTGTGACACACCAGAATTTTTAAAAAATAGTTATTTCTGCCGTTTTGAGTGTGTAGTAACAATAATTGGAGTAGACATTTAATTGGTAGGTACACTGCAAGCCTATATTTAAATTATTATTAATTTGCATTGGCTAGAGAAAGTTGTGTGAGTGTGTCACACCAGAATTTAAAAAAAATAGTTATTTCTGCCGTTTTGAGTGTGTAGTAACAATACTTTTAGTAGACATTTAAGTGGTAGGTAAATTATTATTAATTTGCATTGGCTAGAGAAAGTTGTGTGAGTGTGTCACAACAGAATTTAAAAAAAATAGTTATTTCTGCCGTTTTGAGTGTGTAGTACCAATACTTTTAGTAGACATTTAAGTAGTAGGTACACTGCAAGCCTGTATTTAAATTATTATTAATTTGCATTGCCGAGAGAAAGTTGTGTGAGGGTTTCGCACCAGATTTTTTTCTTACGAAAACTAGTGCAAAAACTATTTTTTAATATTTCGGTCGCTTAAACCAGTAGTGTAATTATTTATTGTTATTTATTACTTATTGTACAAGATAGGGTAGGCGCCATGTTTTCTGAATTTCCTGTGGAGGCTGATTGCACTAAAAATCCCATTTAAAAAAAATGGATGCATTCGTCAGTTTATTTATTTTTTGTTTAACGCTTAGTTTAGCGGCAATTAGCGCTTTTCTGTTTTTTTCTCACAAAAACGTGTGAAAAGATTAAGATTTCGGTCGCTTAAACCATTATTTATTGTTATTAATTAAAATTATTTATTGTTATTTATTAATTATTGTACAAGATAGGGTAGGCGCCATGTTTTTGCTTGTTCAGGCTGTTTGTATGAATAAAATGTTTATTTTTAAACATTTGCATATCATGCTATTTCCCTACAAAATACTTATAAATCTAGAAGAAACTTGTGTTAAATAATTTAATAAGGCCATTATTTAGAGACCTAGTCTAATCTTCTAATCTTTGTACGATGGTCTAATAAGCTATCTTCAATCGCATAATTTTAAAATTGACGAAACTCAAAGTAAGTTTACACATACTTACAAACTATATAAATGATATATAGTAGAAAAATATATAGCTTACATTATTATATAAATAAGTAACTTGATTGAATACTACTAACCTGTAAGACTGTTTTAGCACAGAAGTTCAGCAGAGCTGTTTATAATATTCACATACACGCACAATAATCACTAAAGTATTTCACATTTATACATACACACACACACAAACACACTCAACGGTCACAATAATAGAATTTAGAAACACGTTTCTAAAATAGTAAAATACTAATTTAAACAGCAAAGAACTACCGACTGATCCTATAGGCGTAACGCACAGACATCAAGTAGTAAGGTAAGCGTTACACGATGCAGTGAATAGAATGGCGCATTAATACAATTCATACGCCAAAAATAGATCTATCTACTTTTTTCAATATCTGTCAAAGAAAATCAATCTCAATTCATTTAATAAAGAATTACAACCGGATACCGTTTCTGGTTGTTATTTACTTAATTTTTTTACGCCTAAAATATACGTACAGTATTTTTGTCTTGTGCTATAAGACGCCCAGTTGACAACAAAACAGTGGCGGAGGTATACACACTTTGCATGCTAAGTTCGGTCCAATATGGAGTATTGTTTGCTTTATATTAGTGACTATTAAAAAATTATTTTTATAAGAATTTTAAAAATATTACATTTGGCGGTTAAAATCTAATGATATGACTTACAATTAATGAATAATAAATATTTTTTTAATTAACTTTAAATGAATTTTGATTAATGAAAATCTTTGATAAATATTAAATTTATATAAATCAAATTTATTTAATAGAAAAACGTGACTTTATCAACTCAAGTTATGAGTAATTTTTATTAACTATAAATCTACTGTTTTGAAAACATAACATAATTAAATCGATTTTAAATATTTTATCTGTGTATTATTGATAAGGTTCTTGAATGAATTATAAATTTTATTTTCTTTACACTATTAAATGTGTTTAAAAATTGCGTTGTGTTTAAAATTACAGAGTTTAAAATTACCAGTTTTTTGTAGCTAATTTATTTATTCATTAGTTTATTTCATTCATTCATTCATTCACTATTTTCCCGGTTATTCCAGTATTGTTTTACGTAACATGACAAAAATAACAGGGCTTTAGGTTTTGGCCGATTACTGACAAATAATCCAGTAAGTTTTGTTAAAACGGTTTCTTAATTTTTCCAAAAACTTTTCCGGTGATCTACTTTGTTTTGAATGGGCTCTGTCGTTATATGTTCACATTTCTCTATGTAATGAAGATATAATCAAATTTCACTATTTTTTATGGTTTTCCGATATTTGGTAGGGTTACCAAAAAATATTAATAGTGGTTTAGGTTACGGGTTTTTTCAGCTACTTTTTAGCTTATTATGGTTTGAATGTTTGTGAATCATGTTATGCTAATATTAGGGGTTTTAACCAATAAAGGTTTAGATATTATTAAGATAAATCATTATCAAGATATTATTAAGGCAAACGGGATGCAAAATAAAAATTTAACGTGAAATAAATGCCTGTGGCGTGAGATATAAGTAACATTGTACCCGGACGCACAAAACTTCAAAATATGGGTTTTCTAGTTTTTTCCGTGAACAGGTGGTGTGATGGACGTTTCATTAAATTTTAGATTTAAAAAAAAATTGGGTGGCGTAGCACCCCCTACGGGAACCGGAAAACGAATTTAAAAAAATTCTCTTCTTTAGGTTTTATTCCTCTCAGAGGCCTCCTTATAGGTTAGAATTTATGTCAGTGAGTGAGTGAGTGAGTGAGTCAGTCAGTGACAACCCCCCTTCCAAGTAAGAAGAAGGAGGTTATAAAAATTTGAAAGCTGTTCGTGTCTGTTTTTAAAGCTAAACGACATGGCGTAAAAATTTTTTTCGTATTTTCAAAATTTGAGATTTTAAAAAATTTGGTGGGCGGGGGGGGGGTTAGCACCCCTACGGGAACCGGAAGACGAATGAAATTTCTCTTCTTTAGGTTTTATTCCGAACACGATATATAGCGAAAATTTGGACTCCAAGCAATTTTTGAGGCGTAATGAATAAGTAACTTGAAACCCGGCTACGCAAAAAGTCAAAATTTGGTTTTTTGAATTTTTGCAACGAACGGGTATCAAAATCGGATTTTCGCTTACATAGTCTCAAAGTACTTCAAGAGGGTAACAAAAAATTCTTTGTAGACTACTAGGTCCGACAAACCGTAAAGCAGATAAAAACCACCCCTCCCCCCCTTATATATAGAAGGCAGTTTCGAAAAAAATTTAAAATACCCATTTTTGAGTATTTTTAACGCCAAACATGATACTGTTAAAAGATTTTATAAATTTTGAAAATTTGAATTTTCTTAAAATTTTGGGGGGGCGTAGCACCCCTCACAGGTGCGAGACCTAAGGTTTCAAAAATTTTCCGTACTTCCGGTCGATAGAGTAAGGTGACGAAAAATGAAAACCGGCATCAAGATTGATCCCGGGGCGTTTAAAAAGGAAAACGTGAAATTCGCAACCCCCAAAAAGCCTAAATTTTGTTTTTCGGGTTTTTTGAGCGAACCGGTCGTTTTTGAGCGACTTTAAAAAAACGATTTTAAAGCACGTTAGAAGAGCAAGAAAAAAGGTTCTATACACTTTTACGCTAGGACGCACCGTTTAGGAGTTCAAAATTTCAACCCCATATAGCTCCCCCCCGGAAGGGCTGACCTCAAGTTTCGGATTTTTCCTAGAGGTTCTAGCTATAGGTTAAAGGGACCACGGTGTCGGTTTTTTTGAGCGATGCGCCCAGATAGCTGTGATTTTTTGGGCGGTTATGTTTATGATAGCTGTGGTTGTAACCGGTTATGTTTTTATCGTTAGTGTTGCAAGTCTAGGTGTAATCGGCTTAAAGTCCAGGACAGAGTTAATTATTTTAGTATTTACTAGAAATCCTGTGCCCAACTGCGAGCAATTCTTCATGACCTTTGGTCCAGGAAATCCATTATAAATTCTGTAACCTTGAGATTCGAAGGGAGCCGTGTCTGTGTTTCTCATTTCTTGCAGTGCAACAATTAGGATTTTGTTTTTATCTAGTATGTTCAAATTTCTGAGTTTTCCGATTTGCAATAATGAGTTTATGTTGTGCGTCGCGATGAATGTCTTCTTGTTGAGTTGCAGTTTAAGTTTCGGAAGAGTTTCCAGGCGCTCCGATTCGCCGTTAAAGTTCTCTCGTTGACGACCCGCCGCAACCGAGTGTCGTCTTTCCGTGCTCGTTGAATGTCGCTTGGCACAGGCGACGGAAGATTTAGCAAAAGAACCTTCCATACAAACTTTCTTTAATGTATAATTTACAATTTAAAAAAAGTAAATGTAATGATGTTGATTGTGTCGAAATTACACGATAGCCATGAGAGTGGTAGGGCTGCCATTACAATAATTGTTGGAGAGGCAATGACAATTATTGTCATTAAAAATCTTTTGCATTTTGAATGAAATTTATTTATTTAAATTAGGAGGTCTCTGGTTCAGCTTCTTTTTAAGCGTGTTGCAGGATATCCAAGTAGATGTAAAATGGAAATTGAATTTACAAGTGGGTTATTGTGTTCTTGTGACAGGCTTTTTTTATAGGTTAGAAAGTAATTTAAATGGAGATATTTGAAAATCTGTTTGTAAGAATTTGTTTCAAACGTAAAGAGCAGTTTGTACTATAAGGCGTAATGTTTTTGACTAGAATACCAAAATTCTTAGTTTAACCGTAAATTTGGCAGCCCTAAATCCATATACGAGGGTCATCCGGGGTGTAGTACCCATAAGTGCTGCAAGGAGCGCTGATGAAGAGACTAGCCACCGGGCAAGTTCTAACGCTTTCAGTTATAGGTATTTACATCTGCTTTCTGTGTGCAAAGGTATGTGTCCCTCTAGCATCTGCGTTGTTTCTGTGAGTGTTTAAAATGTTAAAAAAAAATAGAGAACCCTGCCAGTTGTGCAGTTAACTGTGATTAGATTTCTGAATGCGAGAAATGTGTGACCAGCTGATATCTATCGTCAATATTGAAAGAGGTATATTGAGATAATGTTGTGGATGAGTCTTCCGTTTGGTATTGATGGCTTAACTTCAACTTGGGGAGGAAAAAACAACCATGATAACGAGCGATCAGGGTCATTACAGACGAACTGCTGAGTTCATCATTAACGAATTCATGAAAAACAATCGATGCATTAAAATTGATGAAATCGTTGAATATTTTCGTAATGTTTCACGATGTATGAAATTGTGAAAGCTCATCTGCAGTATGCGAAAATATCTACAAGGTAAATCCCTCAAATCCCAACTGATGAACACAATACCAAAATTATGGCTACAGCATTAACGTTTTTAGAAAAATATTCTGTTGAAGGAGACTTCATTATTTAAACTCTTTATTGCACTCGATTTGGAAAAAATTATTTCACGATTATATTCATGTATGGCAATAGAAAGTAATATTCATTAAATTTAAGTTATCATTGTAAATATTCTAAAATGTTTGTTACAGGGTGAGAAATTTAGAAATGCCATATATGGATGTTCTTGGCTGGACAAACCTATCTGGGTTTGGAAAAGCATATATCTCATGTTGTTATGCGCTAACGAGTATTCGATAAAACCATTTGGAATTTACACGATAAATCTGAACAATTTTACTAAGGTACAAATAAAATTTTATTTCCTTGTTTACTTAAAAAAAGACCTCAAACCATATAACAAAATTAACAGTCATTATTAACACAAAACTGATATAATTATGACGTTTATTCTGGGTTATTAGAGGATCTGATTATTTCTAAATTCTAAAATTTTAGAATCAGCTCCCGATAGAGTGAAGATGAATTTTTACTTTCTCCTACACACATGAATATGTAGGAACGAACGAATTGCTTTCATGTCGGTTTTCGAAATCTAGGTTTCACCGGACAGACACGTTTTCAGACCACCTGAACCCAAAAAAACATGTTTCTAGCAATTGGTGTGTGTGTGCGCGCGCGCGCGCGCGTGTGTGTGTGTGTTTGTGTGTGCGTGTGTGTGCGTGTGTGTGTGTGTGTGAACCAAATATCTCAAGAACGGAACATCGTACGAAATTGAAACTTAAGACTTAAGTTAGACACCACTAAAGGACCCGACACAAACATTTTCATCAAATTCGGTCAACCAGAAGTATTAGTTTATTTGTGTCATTTTTCACTTTTTGCGATCTTCTCAAAAACGGCTCCTACGATTTTTTTTAATTCACCTCATTTACTACATTTTGCATGCTTTTTATGATAGGGTAGACGCCATGTCTGCTCAAATTCTTGGAAAGGCTGTTTTACCGTAAAAAATTGTTGTTTTATTTTTTAGATTGCGGTTTTAATATATGTGTTTTAGCAAATGTATGTAATAAAAGTTGTAAACAATTTAAAAACCTACAACTTTTTTTTGTTTTTATTTATTTATTTACGTCGCATCAACTGCAAGGTCATTAGCGACGACGTTGGGGTGTAACTGCGTAATGAGGATGAAATGAATTTTTATAACGTATGAAAATATGCCGTGCCTGAGTGGAATACAGCAACTTTTATTCCAAACATTTTTCATTATATAAGAATTAGTTTAGCGGCAATTTGTGATTTTTTGTGCTTTTTCATGAAAATCTGTAAAAAATCTAGTTTTTATGATTTCAGCCATAGCATGATGCATTTTACGACAAAAGCGTATTTATTTAAATGAATAGGAAATTAAAATATCTACAACTTTTATTATGAGCATTTTTCTTTACAGAACTTAGTTAAGCGTGAAAGAGTGGTTTTACGTACTTTTAAGCCAAATCAAGGTTGATTTTCATTTTGCATCATTCACTCAAGATGAGGTTATGTTTCCTGAGATTAATTTTTTGTTTATTTCTTATGTTTTAATACTAATGTTATGTTATATTGGTCATTATTTGCAGTGGCAATAATAAATCATGTGAGTGTTTACACCAAATTTTTTTCTTTATTTCCAGGTTCTGCAAGCTGCGTACTCTTATTTCAATGTTCTACAATCAACTAATAGATCACAATAATTATATAAAATATGTTTTGTTTTAAATGGTCTACTGAAACTTTTTTGACATTTGCCGCATGAATATTTTAATTATTTGATATCTGTAATCTGCTGTATGTAAAAAATAAGATTTTTTCACAATATATTATTAAATCTACAACAATTCAGCTTTGCACAACCAGTAAAATATGTTTAACTTTTTTTATAATACTATACCAGTTTTAAGAAAAAAACCACTCATAAGTACGTTGTTTAACTTTGCTTTACTTCTTTTAAGAAAAATACGACTCAAAAGTAGGACCCTGTTGCTTAAATTCCATGAGATTGATAAATTTATGTTTAACCCTTCTGCGCCGAGAACCGCATATTCGATGTCCGGATAGTTGCGAGCTTCAAACGGCTGTAGCGAGCGTATTTATAAAGCTATTAGAGCGTACTCAATATACCCGCGCTGAAACGTAGTCAAATTTGATATAAAATACCATGTATTTGCTATTGATAGTATTGCTACTTTACTAGTATTGATAGCTAAGAGGTGGGTAAAGTTTACAAACCTAACTTTTTGCTTCACCAATTTTTCAGATAGTGTAACTTTGTGAGAATATTTCATCTTTAGGGCTGGTACTTCTGTAGCCTAATATAGTGCGTGTGTATTATTGACTGAAGAGAGATAAAACGATTATGTAATCGCTGGGCTAAGATTTGAGGTTATTTATGAGAGCGTAAATTTTTTCTTTCTTTGTTTGCTATGGCACATCGAAACTTTTTTCTCCCTCCTTTCTGCACTATATCCTGTTACTTCCTGGTGTTATTTTTGTATTTTTATAGCAAACTGTTGTTTGTAGCAAGGTGATGCTTTTATTCAATAACAGAGCGGTATGGTAGGCGGGCTGTCGCCATCCTTACTAATTCCTTCAAAGTCCTACACCAATTTTTTTCAAATTTCAAACACCAATCACTTAGCCAAATGTCACCCAAAATACAAAATAAAAAAAATGGATTTTATTCACGAAACTTTTATCTCCAAATCATGGTATGTATAATTTTACGCTAAACTGAAATTTAAGCACAATACAGCCGAAAATATGAAGTAGTAACCTACCAATTTTTGCGCATGAGAATGATTCGCGAGCTCTAGCGTCCGTGAGCGTAACCGATTTTCATGTTTTTATATTCTCAAAACCGTACGTATTTATAAAAAGCAGCTGTAATTTTTTCATAATTTTTTATCAATATTCATCAGTTTTATCAGTTTGGCCCCAATATGGAGCCAAAACCATTTATATTGGAGCAATTTGCATTAATTTTTCAAGACCCTGTTGTGAGTGAAGTGAAGGTGTCATTTACAGGATGGAAAGTGGGTGCTTTTCGAAGGGCCTGGCATGCTGATAAGCATACTCTTTCAACTCAGTGAGGAAGGCAAGGTAAACTACCTCACTTCTCGTTTTTACTTAGTAAAACCTCTAGAGGTTCAAACCAGCCTTTGGGCTGATGATCTTAACAACAACAACAACAACACATACTCTATCCAATGGAACCGTGCAGCACGTTAAAACATAAATGTATCAAAATTGTTGATTGAACTCAGGGCGATCCATTCTTGTTACAACAAATTTTCTTTGCTTATCAGATGAAAATTGGTATATGCTAATTGAAACATACTAAATACCAAATACGAAATTAAAAGTAGAAATAATTCATTAAGTTGGCCTATTATAAAATATCCGGTCCGTCACTAGTAGTTTTGATTGAAGGCGTTGGTAGAGTGAAACACGATTTCGCATCCTTTTTACTGGCTTTCAACCTTTAGTCTGTTTATACCTGCTGCACGGTTCTGTGGGATATCTTCTTCAGGTGCCTTCTCCATTACGAAGTTTGGCTATCATCATGGTCAGTCGTACCTTGTCCACTGCTGCTCTGAAAAGGTCATGCGACGAGCAGTTAACGCTTCTCTCAGATTACTTAACCAGGATATTCGTTTGCGTCCCACCGAGCGTTTACCAACGAGTTTCCCTTGAATTATGAGATGCAGAATCTCGTATTTAGGCCCCCTCATGATGTGTCCAAGGTATGTCAGTGGGATATACTATAACACAAAATACTATTTGAGTTGTGTAGTGCATAGCCTACTAATGAATAGTTCTGTTTTATTTGAATATTTTGAAAAATATTTGTAAACGTGAACGAATAAACTGGTAAAAAATTCAGTTTACAGACTACGATTCAATTGCCGAATAAAGCAAAATAATCTCACTGTTAACGTTTATCAAAAAACGAATAGAAATGAACCATATGATCGAGTCATGTGTAATAAAAATAATATGTTTAATATGTTTAATGTACCGAAAAACCATCATTTCATGGTTTGTTATATCTGTTTCTGTGGATATTGTCAGACGAAAATCTCAAAGTAGAGAAAAAGAACGGATGGGCGGTGTGGGTGTCGAAAAACATAGGAACACAGTGGAAGATGAAATTAGTCACATAGGTGAGAAGGAAACAGAAGACTGGATAATGTCACTTCAACTGGCTTGTAATGTAATGCAACAGGCTTCTATGACGGGGTCCGGGTTTGATTCCTGGTCAGGTTTAGAGTTTTTTCATTACTCATTTTCATCATCATCATCATCATCCTTTCCATCGTCTGCTGTAACCCCCTTTTGCTCACGCGAAACGACTATGAATCGCTACCAAAGCAAAATTGGCATAGGGGACAAGAAAGAGAAAAGAAAAAAAACACCCCAAAAAGAGACTGCGGTGATGTGGTGTAAAAAATTTAACAAATAGATTTAAATTAGTAAAAAGATTTAATAAAAGTAAGCAAATGATCAGGTAAACTTAATAAAAGAAGACAATAAATTTTTAAATTAGGTTAATAAGAAAGTTACATAGTTATCCAAATGTTAATTACAATTACCATAATTAATTGATATAATAAAATAATATTAAATGAGCTCAATAATTAAATATTTTTGTACTGGATCCAGAAACGATTTAAGAAAATTGTTAAGTTATAGGCCTATACCAAATCGGTATTATAAATGAATCAATATAAAATAGATTTATAATCAGATTTTATTAAAGAGATTAGATAAAGAATTTAAATAAGAAAAAAACATGCTTGGCTTATTATTCCAAAATCAGATCTAATAGTTGAAAATTTTTCCTTTTTTTTTTTTAAATTTAAAAAAAATTAATTTTACTATTTTAGGTAACACAAGATATTTGTGTAACGGAAAATAATTTTTCCAAAATCAAATTTATGCTATAATTTCGTTGAAATAATATAAAGTATTATTTATAATGTTGAAGAAATACATTAATGAAAGCCAAAATTTAATTCAACAATTACCTAATGAGGCAGGCCCAAAACATGCTTTGACCAGATTTATGTAAAATGTGCATGCTGTCGCCAACATAAGAAAATCTTGTATCATATTTAATGATTTACATAATAATAATGATAATAATGAAATTACATTTTTATAACAAATATTAAAAAAAATTTAGTAATTTTTATTAAGGGTACCCGGAACGGAGAAAATTAAAAATTTTCACATATCCGGTCTTTTGCACATTATTAAAATTCAGAATTTTCTGCATTCCATGACGAATAATTTGTTGGGGTTTTTCCAATTTTTAACCCAAAAAGAAATTAAAAATATGTTGAACCCTTACGTTATTTTCTAAACGTTATCAGTTTGCATAAACACATCTATTTTTTGAATGACAACGATAAACTCATATTTTTTTTAAAAAACTTTAAGACCAGCTGTGAATGTAACAGTTGAGGAATTTCCAGATTATGATCCTGAAATGTACTAGAGGTAAAACAAACTATTTTGTAGTTACTTATAATGTGTACTCTTTTAGTTTTTTCTTGTTTCCCGTAACCAGCAATTTTTGACACACAGGGAACATTTTCTCAGCCAAATGTGAACAGATTTTAATGAAAATTTTGCACAGCTTTTTATACCATAATTTGAGTGTACTGAGTTAATATTCAGTAAAAAAAATGTGTTTAAATATTTATTTTCTACTTAAATAGGCAAAAAATTATGCTTTTCAAAAGTGGTAATTTCAAAAATCATTTTCTTATCTTCCAAACAATATATATACAGATGCTACTAATTCTGTGAGTGTAGAATAGCCTGAAAAGTAACCAGAAAAAAATTGAACAGGATAACTGTAGTAGTTTTTGAGAAAATGTTCCTTACATTAACATTACGGAGATAGGCATTCTGGGTACCCTTAAAGAAAGAAGATTCGAATACGAAGAAATCAGGTCGATCCCGGCAGAACTATGCTAGTAAACTAGCATCGGACAAGTTCAAGCAAAACTAGGGCGACGTGTCCTTTATGTAAAAAAAATAATCCAGGTTAATCATAGGTGATAATTCGGAAACAGGAAAAATATATCTTCTCCCAAAAGAAATGAATACAGATGAGTAGTATTAAAATATAGGTATGTTAGGCTTTCGGGTAAAGCTGGAAAATTCCAAATTCGACATTTAGTTTTCTTGCCGCATCGTGAGGGTAGATACGTAAAAATGGAAGAAATACCACCCCAGAACAGGTACAAGACTGTTACCCCAAAACTGGTCCCTGCAAAGGGCAGAAAACCAGGACTTAGAAAATGAGGGCCACCACAAAAGACAAAAAAAAGAAAAAAAGAGTAGATAAACCCCAACAGCATAGAAAAAATATAAAAAAATTTAAAGAGCGATTAAAGATTTAGTATAAATTTAAAAATTTAAATTACCCAAAAGGGGTTTACAAAATTTACAAAATTTAGAAAAACATTTTCGGCTTCAATGGGATTTAACTACCAGTGAAAGAAAAAAGCGACTTACCGTTAAAACGGGAAAACAATTGGTCAAACAGCAAAGCAGCAGCATAACGCCCCGAAAAGACTCAAAACCATAATTACGGCATATAAAAAAATTCACGATCCGATCATCGTCGAGACCAATTGCAAAGAGAGCGAGCAGAACCAAACTTCCCAAAAGGAAACCTCGCCTCTGACGTCACCGACCCCTTCCACCCCGCTAGATAAATTATCCAAAAAACAAGAAATGCAGGTTGAAACGGATCATACACGACAGAATTACAGATAACAGCAGTCAGCAGTACAAAGTCAGAACGAAAAGCTAATCGATAACGAGATAAGGGAGTGCGGCGACATAAAAGATAACGAAATTTTAAATGCAACAAGACAGAATAAGGAAAAGATTTAATAATTAAAATTACGTAACATTAAATAAAAATTGTACAGACTCCCCCCGCCAAAAACAAACAAAACCTGAAAACAGGCTTTGTTTGGCCAAGCCAAGGGAAACGACGACGATGACTCACAACCCATGACAACTACAACAAAATAGCGACCAAAAACAATTGACAAATCCGAAAAAAAATTTTGGGTGCGCCAGAACCACCATCTCCCCACTACTATCCACCCAGCTAAGGGAAGAAGCATGGAGACCCGGAAGCACGGACGACCCTCGAAAGCAGGCATCGAAAATGTCCGCCCAACAAAGGGAAGACACTCCGAAGCCTCCCTCCGAGAAGCAGTATCGGAGGTACCCACCCAACTAAGGAAAGATACCCCGACACCCCTCTCCGAGAAGCAGTACTCAAGGACACCGCCCAACAAAGGAAAGCACCTCAAGTACCCCTCTCCGCAACGCAAAAATGGTACCGGAAGTTGTCGCCCATACAACAACCCCGATAACCATCTAACAGCAAGGACCAAATCGAGACAACCTCAAAACCAAAAGACAAAAAAAAATTAGTCAAAGACTTAGTACGGCACTAAGGCACAGAAACGCCGAAGCGTGGCAGGGTTCGAGGACAGAACCTCGAAACACCCGAAAGTGGGATGCGCAAGGCAATAGGCCCACAACACCGGGAGAAGTTAAGGACGCCTCCCTAACTCGTCCAAAAAAAATTTTCCATCAAAGGGTAAAGGGTAAGCAGGGGATTAGGTGTCGGGAACACGGACAACCTAAAGGGTGTACTGTTTCTTATCTGCCTTTCCTGCGCGACCGTTTGTTCGCTTATCTCTTGGCCGCTGTTGCTTTTGCCTTTTATCTATGGCCTATTCTTTCGTCCGTCCGTTAATTGTCTTGTTACAGTATGCATTTTAACTTGTTGTGATGAAGTTGAATTATTTTTGGTTAAATAAATTAAAATATTATTATTATTGAAACATTACTCTTTTTTACTATTTTGCAATGTAGTTACTGTGTTTTTTTTGGGCTTATGCCTTATTCTAAATTTATCTATAATATTATGTTCTTCGTTTTTTTTATCCCCTTCAAGGTAAGTTTTTTTACATCTGTCACTTGAATTTACTAATATTATTTTGTATTGTATTTTATTAACCTTTTGTATCTTGACTACTGCACCTTCTTTTTTAAATTCCATTTTGTATTTTTTTATATTCAAAGAATTAAAATTTTCTTTTCAATTAAGCACAATTCTATTAGATTTTTACAATGTCTAATGATGACTTAATCTGTAGTTTTTAATTATCAAATTCGTGTAGGAGGTTTATAGAATTAAATCTTGTTCTCTTTTAAGGTAAATTATTATCACAAATAAGTTAAAATATAAAGGATCGTAGATTCAGTAGCTTTATTCCTTCATTTTCAAGATTTTTGATCATGTTATATCTGCCTGAATTTCATTGTAGATAAATACATTTTCTTATTATTTTTTTTAAAAAATAATTTCATAAAATACGTTGAAATGTTCAAACATTTATTATTATTAAATATAAAATCTGTGATAATGAGCATGAAATTATTTGTAATTAAATGAAGAAGACAGGCTCTTATCAATTTATTTTATTTTGTTTTATAATAGGCTAAATATATAATTCTAAATTTGTTTTTTGTCCTGTAAAAATTGCCCTGCAGAACTAATTTTGTTTGGGGTTTATTTTACAGGGGTCGCAGTATTATAAATATTGAAAATATATATATATAGCAGATAAGTAAATTCACCTTGTACAATTAATCAAAATATTTTTTGTCTGATGGTGCCCTTAAGGCAATTATTTTTTCAACTGTACTATCTATTTAAATATATATTGTAACGTTCCAGCTGGAAAAAACCATAACTTTGTATTTTAAATTTTTTTATAATAGAAACATTTACTAAATTTATTAAAACATTTCTTTAATTAAAAATATTTTTTTTTATTCTGAATTGTGTATGTTCTTTGTAACAAGGGGAAACAACAAACAGCCACAACGGGCAACACTTCGAAGGGAAAATGGGTAAGGGGAGGGTAAGGTTTCGGGAAAGGGGCAGGGGAAAAGAAAAACTGGGAATAGAAAGGTGATCGGACAACTTTCACCTCGACACAGAAAAAAAACCACAACACGGCAACAACCGCCACACCAGAAGTTGTGATCATAAATGAAAAGGAGGTGGCTCGTGCAACACCTGAAAAGAAAAGCAGCTAACTGAAGCAAAGAAAAGACAAAACTAAAACAGCAAGGCCAATGAACAGAACAGGGTACCGGGTAGGCGAAGAGGTATAAAGGGGAAAAGGGAGGGAGTCACTAAGGACTAGCAAAGGGGAGGAGACTTGGTCAACCACATAAGGGCCACTAAAACAAGGGAATCAAAAAAACAAACTCGCATATGGCGACAACCACAACTAAGCCACCGGACCACGACCAAAGACAACTAACAGAAAGCTGAAAGAAAATCGAAAACCAAAACATCACAAGACTAAAACAGATGAAACACGACCACTAACAAACTGACACGACATCAAACAAAGACACCGATCTACCGCACAGACTCGGTGCTTGTTCAACCAAAGCAGAAACAAAACAACATCGTCGTAACACCTGAAATAAACGCATAAGGCACACAAAGCTGCAAGTATAAAAATAAATCAACAAGTCAAAAAAATTTATTTTTACATCAATTTAAAGTTATTCAATTCAAAAAAAAATTTTACTAATAATCGGTCACTAATAAAAATCGGTAACATGAAAACGTAGCGATACACCCAGAAATAATTTGCAACAGCATAAGAAATGCTAACACCAACACTCCAAAAATAATATCAGCAACACTGAAAATTAGCGACTAAAAGCAACATTTACCAAAAATTTAAACCAACCATTATCAAGTAATAACACAATGCAAACAAAACAAAATTTAAAGAAAACCAAGTGAGTACTGCACTATCAATTGCTGCCATCGCAAAAAAAATTTCCAAAAAGAAATACAAGAAAACACCACCTGTTTTTTTTTATCAAAAAAAAAACAAAGGTAAACCAATGTAGCCGAAAACGGTACAATATAGCACAAAAAAATTTTATATGCCACACCACAGCAGTATTACAAGTTAAGTCAAGTAAGTTAACAAGGTAGAACAAGGAAAAACCAGAAAACAGAATCTGTGCCAACCAGATAAAACAAGAACAGCGAAAGAAAAAACAGGATCCCATAAGGACCACACTGTTCTGCGACCAATCCCTGACATTCGGAAACCAAACACCGAACCAAGGACTGTCACAAACAGGACAGGTCTGAACCGCTGTGCCAACTCAGCGTCCAAAATCAACCACGTTCTGCTACCAATTTCTTGTAACCCCCTTTTGCTCACGCGAAACGACTATGAATCGCTACCAAAGCAAAATTGGCATAGGGGACAAGAAAGAGAAAAGAAAAAAACACCCCAATAAGAGACTGCGGTGATGTGGTGTAAAAAATTTAACAAAAAAATTTAAATTAGTAAAATGATTTAATAAAAGTAAGCAAATGATCAGGTAAACTTAATAAAAGGAGAAGACAATAAATTTTTAAATTAGGTTAATAAGAAAGTTACATAGTTATCCAAATGTTAATTACAATTACCATAATTAATTAATATAATAAAATAATATTAAATGAGCTCAATAATTAAATATTTTTGTACTGGATCCAGAAAAGATTTCAGAAAATTGTTAAGTTAAATACCAAATCGGTATTATAAATGAATCAATATAAAATAGATTTATAATCAGTTTTTATTAAAGAGATTAGATAAAGAATTTAAATAAGTAAAAAACATGCTTGGCTTATTATTCCAAAATCAGATCTAATAGTTGAAAATTTTTCCTTTTTTTTTAAATTTAAAAAAAATTAAATTTACTATTTTAGGTAACACAAGATATTTGTGTAACGGAAAATAATTTTTCCAAAATCAAATTTATGCTATATTTTTGTTGAAATAATATAAAGTATTATTTATAATGTTGAAGAAATACATTAATGAAAGCCAAAATTTAATTCAACAATTAGCTAATTAGGCAAGCCCAAAACATGCTTTGACCAGATTTATGTAAAATGTGCCTGCTGTCGCCAACATAAGAAAATCTTGTATCATATACAATGATTTACATAATAATAATGATAATAATGAAATTACATTTTTATAACAATTATTAAAAAAATTTAGTAATTTTTATTAAAGAAAGAAGATTCGAATACGAAGAAAGCAGGTCGATCCCGGCAGAACTATGCTAGTAAACTAGCATCGGACAAGTTCAAGCAAAACTAGGGCGACGTGTCCTTTATGTAAAAAAAATAATCCAGGTTAATCATAGGTGATAATTCGGAAACAGGAAAAATATATCTTCTCCCAAAAGAAATGAATACAGATGAGTAGTATTAAAATATAGGTATGTGAGGCTTTCGGGTAAAGCTGGAAAATTCCAAATTCGACATTTGGTTTTTTTGCCGTATCGTGAGGGTAGATACGTAAAAATGGAAGAAATACCACCCCAGAACAGGTACAAGACTGTTACCCCAAAACTGGTCCCTGCAAAAGGCAGAAAACCAGGACTTAGAAAATGAGGGCCACCACAAAAGACAAACAAAAGAAAAAAAGAGTAGATAAACCCCAACAGCATAGAAAAGATATAAAAAAAATTTAAAGAGCGATTAAAGATTTAGTATAAATTTAAAAATTTAAATTACCCAAAAGGGGTTTACAAAATTTACAAAATTTAGAAAAAAATTTTCGGCTTCAATGGGATTTAACTACCAGTGAAAGAAAAAAGCGACTTACCGTTAAAACGGGAAAACAATTGGTCAAACAGCAAAGCAGCAGCATAACGCCCCGAAAAGACTCAAAACCATAATTACGGCATATAAAAAAAATCACGATCCGATCATCGTCGAGACCAATTGCAAAGAGAGCGAGCAGAACCAAACTTCCCAAAAGGAAACCTCGCCTCTGACGTCACCGACCCGTTCCACCCCGCTAGATAAATTATCCAAAAACAAGAAATGCAGGTTGAAACGGATCTTACACGACAGAATTACAGATAACAGCAGTCGGCAGTACAAAGTCAGAACGAAAAGCTAATTGATAACGAGATAAGGGAGTGCGACAACATAAAAGATAACGAAATTTTAAATGTAACAAGACAGAATAAGGAAAAGATTTAATAATTAAAATTACGTAACATTAAATAAAAATGTTACACTGCAATAATAATAAACAGTCAGATGTTAAAAAAACATGTTCGCTGCTATAATGCATATACCGGGTGGTCCATTTAAATTGAGACACGTTAGGTTTTTCATATATATACAAACAAAATAAAACGACATTTGAAATAAAAACAATCAATTAAAGGTTTAACCTAATGAAATCAGATGTATTCTACAGATGATAGATGTAGAATACAGGACCGGTAGAATCCTGTAGAATACAGGAGAAACAATCTAATAGTGGTGGCTGCAGCGGTCATTGTACATCCTTATGTTAATTCAAGTAGAATTTCGCGTGACTCCGGGATATCAAAAATCACTGTTCTGAAAATCTTGAAACATCTGATATTCCATCCGTACAATATTTCACTGCATCAGGAATTGCACGGCAACGACTTTGAATAAAGATTAACTTTTTGTTGATAGGCGCTGAAAAAATACAGGTAGATCAAATTTTTTTCTTAATGTTTTATTTTCTGACTAATCATTTTGCGGTAAACAGATATTATATGGATTATTTTGCTGAATGAAATCTACTTTGGCTCAGGGAAGTAGTACATCAACGTCCGTGGGCTGTCAATGTTTGGTTCAGAACGTAGTAGTCCACATTAATCGGACCGCACTTCTCCAATGGATATTTCATCGGAAAGAAATATGCAGAATCTTTAGAACATCTTTAGAACAACTGATGTTCTAAATCCTTGTATCCTTGTATCCTTGGAGCAGAGATGACCGGTGTAGTTTCATCAAGATAGTTTCCTATACATTGTGCAGTTACCTCTAGAGAAATTTTGGACTGGAAGTTTGGACGCAAAATTTCTCTGGAGGTAACGACACAATTTGTTGGAGAACTATCATGATGAAACCATATCCGTCTCTGCTACAAGAATATTTCATAAGCAGTGAAGACAACTGATGTTCTAAAGATTCTGCATATTTCTCTCCGTTGAAATGTCCATTGGAGAAGTGCGGTCCGATTAATGTAGACTACGACAATCTATGTTCCGTACATAGAACATGGACCTGTCATGAACATGTCCTGGACGTTGAAAGTCCACGGACGTTGATGTTCTACTTCCCTGAGCCAATGTGATTTTCGTACAGCACAATAATGCATATTACTTCTGTTTACCACACCATAATTAGTAAAACCTGATTTTGTCAGAAAAAAAAACATTAAGAAAAAGAATTGATCTACCTGTATTTTTTACAGAGCCTATCGACAAAATGTTAATCTTAATTCAAAATTGTTGCCATGCAGTTCCTGATGCAGTGAAATATTGTACAGAATTTCAGACGTTTTAATGTTTTCAGAACACTGGATTTTGATATTCCGGAGTCACGCGAAATCTTCTTCTTGAATTAACATGGAAATGTACAATGACCGCTGCAGCCACCGTTATTTCATTGTTTTCTATTGTATTCTACAGGATTCTACATCTATCAGCTGTAGAATACAGCTGATTTCATTTAGGTTAACCCTTTAATTGATTGTTTTTATTTCAAATGTAGTTTTCTTTTGTTTGTATGTATGAAAAACCTGACGTGTCTTAATTTAAATGGACCACCCGATATATGCATTATAGTAGCGAAAATATTTTTTTTAACGTTTGACTGTTTTACTGTTATTGCAGACGATGGAAAAGATGATGATGATGAAAATGAGTAATGAAAAAACGTTAAACCTGACCAGGAATATAATCCGGGACCCCGTCGTAGAAGCCTGTTTTATTGACCAGTACACCACGGGCCAGCTAGTGAACGTGTTAAAAGGGTTATAATAAAGCTTGTTGAAGTATAGTAAGAAAACATAAAAGTAAATAACATTTATTTGTAAAATAAGAATAAACACGAGGTTTTATAATAAAGTAATAATATCTCATGTTCTAACATTATTGTCGACGGATTTATTATTTGACAACAAAAATGTAATTCCAAAAATAGGGACTTTTTGATGTAGAGTAGTTGAACAAACCAATCGCGTGCGTGGGGTACTTGCACGCAACATCTTGTTTTGCTAGCTCGGACACTAGATATTCTCTGAAAATAGTAATTCATTTTATTTCTATTTCAGAAAAGAAAACTTTTACTGCAAACATACATAAATATTGTTTTAAAGTCAGATTTTTTTTTTAGTAACTCCAAGGATATCTGAGGTTTTAATTCAATGTTAAATACAATATTTTTAAATACATTAGGAAACAACCGTTCCGTGCTTCAATTGTTCTTTCTCTCAAACCTTCAATTTATTTGTAGTACATTAGGTTTAGAAGATTTTAAAACTACTATAATTTTAAATAATAATAAAATACTATAATCGTCAGAATTATGATTTGTGTTTAAAATAATAGCGACGAACTAATAATTTGAACAGTGTAAGTATCTCACTAAGTAACTTTCTCTTTTTCTTTGTTTAACGTCCGATTGTTCTGCAATTACTGCTAATGCAGACGGTGAAGGATGAAATGATTTTTTGTAACGTATGAAAATATGCCGTGCCTGAATGGGATTCGAACCCAAGACCGCATGATGAGAGCCGAGCACGTTACTTTCTCTTGCCCTATATGAATGTATAGGGGGAAAAAGTATTGTTTTCATGTAGATTTTTAAACCGAGTTTTCACTGTTAATACACGTTTTCCTGAACCAAAGAAAACATTTATTTTTTAGCGATTTTTTTTTGTGAGTGTGTGCACGGTTACCATACTAGACGGTAGAGATCATCAACAATATGCACAGTGACAAGCCCCGCCCCCTTGACGTCATCTGGTCCCCAGCGACAGCCGACGCACGCACAGTGGGTACGGTGTCGATCTGTAATACTTTATTAGTCTTTAATAATGGTGTGTTATGCCATTTCCGGATGTTCTAATCACGATAGACACCAAAAGGAGTTAGGCATTAAGTTTCACCGGTTTTCAAAGCCCAGTTTTTTTTTTGTTTAATGTTTGACTGTTCTGCAATTACTGCTAAATGCAGACGGTGAATGATGAAATGATTTTTGATGAGAGGCGCATGATGAGAGGCGAGCACGTTACCAACTGCGCCAATGCGGCCGGCTTCAAAGCCCAGTGAAACTAGATTGAAGTGGATAAAGGCTTGCAAACGAGCCGATTCAATTTCTGCTGATGGTCGCATGTGAGGAAGGTAGGCCTCGTTTTAATAAAGAACCGCCAAATTTGTATATTGCACAGTCAGAGGAAACCTTTTTATTTATTTTTTAATCTACTGCAACTAGATACTTAAAACTAACGAATAGTTTTTCTTTAGCGATGTTATTTACCTCCCGCCCTTTGTATAACCATGCAGTCACCCACTAGCGCTAGCACTTATTTTCTAATGTCACTTACACAGTGTACTATACACATATTCATTTCTTAAATCTCTAACTTAATCCTATTGTTAATTTAAACATTAGTTTAATAACTTACGCAAATATAAATATAAATAACTATGCCTTAAAATTAACTTAATAATAATATTTATAGCTAACAATTAGTTTTAGAAACTTATATTATTTAGATGACTTAAATATAATTTATAGTTTAACAATATTTTTAATAATATTTTTAACACACTAGATCTACAGGCTTAGTCCTTTTCAGACGCCTAACTATTACACTGTTATCCAACAGTTGAATTTCAATGTTGATGTGATCATAAAGACGATCTTCATGTTTTTTGGCACACTTACGCACTTCCTCTGCTACCGCGTTCACTTGTAAGTCACGATGGATGTCGCTGTTGCAGGCATGCCACGGAGTGTTTACTATGTTCCTAAGCACTCTGTTTAGGAACCTTTGGATAATGTTTAAGTTGCTTGTTTTGGTGCAGCCATAGATCTGCAGGCCATTTATATGTCCACACCGGTTTTAGCACTTGCTTGTAAAGAAGCAATTTATTGAAGATTGACAGTTCAGAGGTCCTACCAAACAGCTAATACATCTTTCTATATTTAATATGTAGTTCGTCCTTTTTCTTCTTAACATGTTCCTTCCACCTCAGCTTCGCGTATAGCGTCATCCCAAGATACTTTGCTGTGTTGGCAAAAGGTATTAGATTTTCATTCATAATAATGGGAATATGTGTTATTGTTATGTTGGTAAAATTTATGTGCACTGACTTATTTTCATTAAGTTTGATCTTCCATTTCTTGGTCCACATACTAATTGCAGTTACAGCTCGCTGTAGTTTCACGGTCGAATCCTCTACCGAATTTGCTGAAGCCAGTATGACTGTGTCGTCAGCAAACGTACCAATAATTGCTTCTTCACTTATCGGCAGATCACTGGTGTATAGCGTTTACAAAGAAGAACCCAATACGCTCCCTTGTGGAATGCCAGAATTAATCAGAGGAAACTGATCTCTTAAAACGTGAAAACACCGAATTAAAAGAACAAAACAAATAACTTAGAGAAAAACTTCAGGCCTAAACCAAAGAATTACTAAAATTAAAATCGATTTCCCGTGTAAACATACCTGAACAGCAATGTTAATAAAAACAATGCATTAATCCTACCTTCACTACGCACCGGCCGAGTTGTTCCTGAGTTGACCAGAATGTCATCACTCGTATTACATCTCACAGCAACTGCGCGTGACCGCTACCGTCTATTATAGTAACCGTGAGTGTATTTGTCTGTGTCAACAAAATATTTCAAGAAAGTACGACGTTGAAACTTGAAACTTAAGTTAAGTACCACTAAGGGGCCTGACACGAATATTTTCATCAAAATCAGTCAACCGAAAGTAGTAGTTTATTCGTGCAATTTGCTCCTAAGATATTTATTAGAATCGCCGCTTTAAGTACATTTTTTATGCTCTACAAATTAAGGTAAGCACCATGTCTGTTGAAATTTCTTGAGAGGACTGTGCTCTTGTGTTAAAAACATTTTTTTTTCAAAGATTGCTACCTTAATGAACATTCTAGAACAAAAGTCTATATACGAGGTGTGGCTATTAAACAACGAGACAGACGTAAAAAAATTTAATTTTAATTTTATACATGATCACTTATTGTCACCTTCAATATACACTCCTTCTCTATCCCTACAACGCTCCATGCGATTTTTCCATTGTTGGAAACAGTGCTGGAAGTCATTTTCTGTCAGCACCTTCAGGAAACGTGCCGCTCAAAAATGTTTGAAATGATGCTTGCAAAAATGTTTGTACTGACACTTTTTACGTGATTGAAAATGACCCAAATTTTTTGGAAACTATAATAACATGTGAGGAAATTTGGTTTTTTACTTATGATCCGGAAACGAAGCGCCAATCCATGCACTAGAAGAGCCAAACTTCACCGAGAGCCAAAAAAGCTCAAATGAGCAAGGAAAAATTTAAAGAAATGATGATAGTTTTTTTTATATCCATGGAATTGTGTACCTGCACTGGGTTTCTGAAGGTCAAACAATTAATCAATATTACTACCTTGAGGTACTTTCTAAACTAACTCAAAGAGTAAGGAAAAAACGCCCCGAAATGTGGAAGGACAAATCATGGGTTTTCCACCAAGACAATGCGCCAGCTCATTCCGCATTATCTGTCAAGAAGTTCCTAGCTAAGTTCAGTATCGCAGTGATCTTCCACCTTATTCACCAGATCTTGTACCATGTGACTTTTACCTGTTCCCTAAGGTGAAATCTGCATTAAAAGGGACAAGATTTGAGTCTGTGGAAGCTGTAAAAGAGAAAGCGGCACGTGTTCTGAAGGAGCTGACAGAAGATGACTTCCAGCGCTGTTTCCAACAATGGAAAATTTCATGGAGCGTTGTAAAATATAAGCTCAATATCCAACACACACAATTACAATTTTATAATATATAAAGCGTTGTAATTTGCTCAATATACATATTAAAGGTGACAATAAGTGATTATGTACCTATAAAATAAAAATAAAATTTTTTACAACGTCAGTCTCGTTATTTAATAGCCACACCACGTATAATCAGAGTTGTAGAACATTAAAAATTCCACAACTTTTACTTCAAATATTTTTTCTACAACCTTTAGTTTAGCGTCAGTTAGTGATTTTTCGTATTGATATTGATTTTCACTCTTGATAAAATTAGGTTATGTATTTTATTTTAAGTTTTATTATTTACATTGGGCACCCATAACAGACAGGTGGAGTATTAAATTAATTGCACTCTTTATCTGCTAGTACCAGGGCTACAAAAAATAGTTCTGTTTCTTATCACATAGTCAGCCAGTTACATGACTGAATCATTTAAGAACAGAAGAGAGATGTAAAAGACATTGGTCAAAGATATCTCCTCTGAAAGTAATGAATTTCATCAAATACAGCCAGATCCTGTGGTGAATGATGTGAAGGTATCATCTGCAGGGTGGAAAGTAGGTGCTTTTTGGGATGCTGATAAGCATACTTTTCCATTCAGTGAGAAAGGCATTGTAAACCACCTCATTCCTCGTTTTTACTTAGTAAAACCTCTAGAGGTTCAAACCAGCCTTTCGGCTGATGACCTAAACAACATTTACACGGGAGAGAAAAAGACGTGTGAGAGTTTTACACCAGATTTTTTTTTGTTTTAGATAAAAACAGACATATTTTTGATGGAGAGTGAAAAAATAAAATTGATTACAACAAAAGAATTAATATCATTTTATTTGAGAAAATCTGGAGTCAACATAGAATATAAAAAACAAGAAGGAAACCTGAAATTTAAAGTTTTAAGTGGTCTATCAATATTCGTAACAGTATCCTGCATTTTGAATATGATTTATGAATGGAATGATAAGTACAAGCGAATTTTATCAATGGAGGATGTACTGGTAACATTAGCTGCTACATTATTTTATTTGGTATTCAACATTGATCCAGGGCATATTACTAAGTTATTATCAATTATCAACCAAGAATATTACTTTTATACCAAACCAATTGGTTCTTTAAAAAATGAAGATAAAATGTTATCGATGAATATCAAATTTAAAGTACGACAATTTGAAATTGATGATCAAAGACGTAATAAACTAATGTATTTCGCATTAACTGCATTTGTTATGAACGTTTCTACGATCCCTTTATTTGAATCAATTTACAAAATATTAATAAAAAATAAAGGTGTTTATACATCTGTTGAAGATTTATCACTTCCATTCGAATATCATTACTTCTTTAATAAATCTATTTTAATGTATCTGTTTGTATACTTTTTACAAATTGTAGTACTTTTACATGTGTATTATGTAATGTATGCAATGTATATAGCAAATAACTCAGCTTTAAATAAAGTTACATCGCAAATAATATTACTTAATATTGCATTGCATAAAATACTTGATTTTAAAAGTAAAAATTGTACATTAAAAATTAACGGTGATTCAAGTGACATTAAAAATAGTTGTGAACATTCTGAATTTTTATTGAAATTCAGATTTCGAAATTTGATTAAGTATCATCAAGTCATCATCAGGTAATTTAAATAGAATAGTAGTTTAATTTATTTATCTCCTCGTTCTCCTCTTCTCCTTTTTGCTCCTGCTTCTCCTCCTTTTTGTTCATTCTCCTTTTCCTTCTGCTCCTTCGCTTTCTTCTCTACCTTCAGCTCCTCCACATTTTGCTCCTATTTATTTTTTCTCATCCTTCTGCTCCTACTCCTTTCTGCTCTTATTTATTTTTTCTTATCCTTTTACTCCTCCTCCTTCTTCTTCTGCGCCTCCTCTCTCCTGCTCCTATTTATTTTTCTCATTATTTTACTCCTCCTCCTTTCTGCTCCTATTTATTTTTCGCCTCTTCTGCTTCTCCTCTTTTCTGCTCCTATTTTTCTCATCCTTTTGCTCCTTCTCCTCTCTGTTTCTATTTATTTATTTTTCCTCGTTTTGCTCCTCTTTTATGCTCCTATATATTTTGCTCCTTGTTTTTCTGCTCCTATTAATTTTTTCTCCTCCTTCTGCTCCTCCTTTTTTCTGCACCTATTTATTTTTTTCTAATTCTTCTGCTCCTATTTATTTTTCTCACTCTTCTACTCCTACTTTCTGCTCCTTTTTTATTTCTCCTTCTTCTACTCCTCCTTCTTTCTGCTCCTACCTACTTTTTTCTCCCACTTCTGCTCCTATTTATTTTCTTCTACTTCTGCTCCTCCTCCTTTCTGCTTCTATTTATATTTTCTTTCTCCTTCTCCTCCTCCTCTTTTCTGCTCCTATTTATTTTTTCTCCTTCTACTTCTCCTCTTTTCTGCTCCTATTTATTTTTTCTCCTTCTTCTCCTCCTATTTATCTCTCTCATCCTTCTGCTTCTGGTACTTTCTGGCCCTATTTTTTTCTCTTCCTTTTGCTCCTCCATCCACTCTTCTTCATTTTCGCTCCTATTTATTTTTTTCCATCTTCTTGAAAGATTTGAAAAAACTTTGTATACTAGTAAGTAACCGCGAGTATTTGCGAGATGGCACATAGAAAACAATTAATATACACGTGCAAAGAAACTTCTTCTTCTTCTTCTCTTCAACTACTTCGCTTGAATAGCAGCCGCTACCTTAGAGTAGGTTACTCTTCGTGGTGTAACAGGATGGCTATATGGGAAGATGAGGTGCCATCAGTATTACTAATACCTATAATGAATTTTTTACATTAACTGAGAAAATATTTCTAACTTAGTTTGTTTTTTGTTTCAGCAATAAAGCAGTACTGGACAGGAATTTAAGAGTTACTTGTTCAATTTTACAGCAATGTCTTTGTCTGAGTCTTTGTATCTCTCTCTACTGCGTCTCCGATGTAAGTAATTTTTTGTGTTGTGTATGAGTTATAAGTTCTGCATAAGGTTATACATAAGTATATACAGGGCGTTTCATAATGTACTTCCGGGTTACGAAAATTCAGTACAAAAAAAGTATTTCACTTATAGAAATGAAACAAAGACTGTACGAAGAGCTCTTCAAATAGTTTTTTTTTCACATATTCTGGGTAGTTAGTTAATCGTTTGCCCGCTAGGCTTAAACAGTAGAAAAAAATGGCTGCTATGGGAAGCAAGAAGTCCTTTTGTGTATTAGAATTTCACATGCCAAAGTCAGTAATTACTGTGCAACATGCGTTACGGTTGAAATTTAATAAGGATCCACCAAGTGACAATTCAATTTGTCCATGATATAAACAATTTAGTAAAACTGGTCGCTTGTGTAAGCGGAAATCAACTGGACGTCCATCAACTTCAGATGCCAATGTCCAACGTGAGCGAGTAAGTTTTATTCATCAAAATCGACTGCGTCTGTAGGCAGAGAGTTAGGAATTTCTAAAACAATGGTTCAGAGAGTTCTCCGTGAACGTTTATTATTCAAACGTTACCATCTTCAATTAATCCAGCACCTATCTGATGGAGATAAAACAAATGGGGGCAGGATAGGACGCGCGTCTGAAGAAGACAACACA
The DNA here is from genome assembly GCA_035578175.1 of Catonia carolina. Lineage (NCBI taxonomy): Eukaryota > Metazoa > Arthropoda > Insecta > Hemiptera > Achilidae > Catonia > Catonia carolina. Next base: position 689,034 of record JAQMRL010000017.1, on the reverse strand, counting down.
TTATGCTGTAGCCACCAAGATCACCAGACCTGATTTATTTTTCTGAGGTTATGTGAAACACTAGGTGTTTATCTCACCAATGCCGAACGATATAGCTGAGCTGAAGGATTGTATAATCATCGAATCAACTCTATCGAAAGGACATGTTAGAACGTGTTTGGCAAGAGCTAGACTTTCCTGTTAATGTGTGCCGTGTCACCAAAGGAGCACACATTGAACATTTAAAGATGTTTAAAAATAACTGTTTGAGTCCCTGCATCGGCCCATACAACTTTCATTAGGTAAGTGAAAGTTTTTTTTTACTGAATTTTCGTAACCCTGAAGAACATTATAAAACGTCCTGTATTTTTCTGGGCAAAATTACCAATTCATAGTGTAGGTACAGTTAAACTTCTCTAAACGATCCCCCCTCTCTCCGACCGAATATTTGTGGAACTGATTTTATAACTCATAAGACCAATTTATTCTATACCCCTTACACCGACCAACGACTGGCGGGTAAAAAAGGCATTTTCGTTTTCGGGCTACCATAGATTTTACTGCCACAAAGTTTAGGGAATTTTCAATACTGTAGATGGACACCAATTGAGTATATCTATGTAAAATGGGCGCATACTGTTTTTCGCTATTTTCCGGGAGTTGGTGTTTTTGAACTCTTCCCAATTTTTCTACAGGACTGAAAAATTTTATTTCAATATCTTTTTAATTGAATACGAAACGTTGAACTGAAGAACGCACTTAACACTTTTTTGTTGTTAATGAAGTTAAAATGAGGTAAAATTTGCCCTTTTACCGCATTACGCATAACTTATGCCTACAGTATTTAATTAAAGAAAACCACCAGTTTTTCTATAAACCCCTTTTAAGCGACCACCCCTCAAAAAACCAATTTACTCTTAAAATTGTGGTGGTTGCATTAGAGAGGGTTAACTGCACTTTTATGTGTGTATACTGACAACATTAAACGTTAATTTAGTTTATTTTACTTACCTTTGAAAATGATGTAAACAAACACTCTGCTCTGCTTTGCTAATGGCTAAATGAGTAATTGATGTTACAGAAAATGCTTTTTAGATTTCATGATGTGCCCCGTTTGAGTTTTATGATGTTTGTCGTCAGTTGAGTTTGAGAATTTTTATTTAAAAACCAAAATCGATGGCCTTTTAGAATAAATATGCAGTCAGAACAAAGATACCTAATGGTTGAAGGAGTAAATTCTGGTGCAGTTCAGTCATTTTGGCTATTTGAGATGCGATGTGTCATATGAAGATTGGAATGATATACCACAAAAATTCAATGTAATTCCTAATATACAATATGTCGGCATTTAAAATGAAACTTCAAAACTGACACATTGAATAAATTCAATAAGACAGTGGTTGTCCCAACATTGAGGTATGATAGTGAAGTCTGGATGTGGGAGAAAAAATTTGAGAATTCCATCCAGTCTGCAGAGGTTAATTTCTAACCTCAACTGTATAGCACAGTCGGAAAGCACAGCTTTTCCGACTGTGCTATGTTTCTGTTCCAAAGGATATTATTGGTCCTAATATTCATTAGTAGTTCAGAAAAATTGGATGGAAGACGCTTCCAATTAAAATATACTTTTTCTTTTTGCTTGTACCAACTTAGGGCTACTAAACAGTTTCTTAAACTTTAACCATATAAAAAATGATTTAGACGTTTTTGTAAATTTATTTTCTTTAATGGTTAAAATGTCATAATTACCCTTTAACCTTCCAGCACAGCCCCCCAAGAATTTCAGCAGACATGTTGCTTAACCCTTGTACGAATATTAGAATATTAACTCTTCGTGTTTGGGACTATATAGGCCTACATTTTATGTTTAGTTTTATTCAATTTATCAGTTTATTTTGTGTACTATTGTAAGATATCATTTATCGGTCTCAACCAATGAGGATTCATTTCTACGTGCACATACAAAACAGTTTTAAACTGAACTGGACAGTCACCCGCTTACTAGATACGCGCGTTCACGCTTTTCCATCCAGTTTTATCCGCGTTCGCTAACGCTATACTTTAAAAATGGAACAATTATAATATTTTGCTACACAGATTGATATTAATTCACGCGACGCAGTGATTTAACGCGCTGGAAACACTCCGAAAACTAACCACGAAAATGCAGTTCTCTTCAAGATCTTCGGCAGCTAACCACTCATCGAAAAGCCACTGGTACCAGCTGGTAAGTCTCAGGACTTCTAAAGTGTAAGGTGACTGGAATTCAACTTTTCATTTATTGACAGTAAGCTGCGATACGCTCCACAACTGACCCTACCACTTCGAACACTAATTCCTAGATCACGCCGATAGACTTGGTTTTTTAGCCAACTTTTATACAGAAAATTCGAAATTCTTATGAGACATTAGGAAAACTTTAAACATAAAACTCGGTTTTTTACGCTATTTACAGCGAAATTACGAATTTTTTTTTTATAATTTATGCAAAGTCACGCGGTTTTGTCAAAATTTGGCAATAAATGTTTCTTATTTTTATTTCTTTTAATCTGGTATTTTAGAAAAATGTCTAGCGAAAACTTTAATATATCTAATGCCCTCGCTTACCACACTATACGGATATTCAAGCGTATGTAAGAATCAAGTTAATATCTATTCTGTGGTAAAATACAAGCCGAAAAAATATCTCCCTTTGAGCTGATGTCATTGACCCATTCCTACAGTTATTTATTTGACATATAAAAAATTAAAAAAAAAAAAAAATTAAAAAAAAAACTAAAAATAAAAACTAAAACTAAAAACTAAAAATTTAAAAAATTTTTTTGTTTATTTGAAAGCACGGATTTTGTGAACACTGCATCTAGAAAAAAACTATAAAAGATAATATTACAACACTTTAGTTCCATTGTGAAGAATGTCTGAAAATAGGCTCCTCTACAAATTTCGGAGCGTTTATTCCCTTTTACAGGTGATTTTCAATTCAACCGTTTTTTGCTGTAATAGCACCATTAAACAATTTACCTAACTTTACCATTCAAGCTTTCGAACGCGGTTATAGTTCTATTTTTAAATGAGATACGTCCTTTACCTACACGGTTTTCTTCAACAAAAAAAAAACCGGAATTATTGTATCCCAACATACACAAATCAATACAAAATTTCCCACTAACCGATTGTGTTTCTAAATAGCTTACTTTCTTCCTCATAGATTCATCTATTGTTTAACTAAAATGTTTACTGTTGTGTACGTACATTGACCTTCTCTATTGCACGAACTGTTGAGTACTTACACACTCGTCATCTAACAAAAATATATGAGCTATCCGTCTGTTAAGGGTTAAACTATATTGTAGAACATTGTGGTAAATGAGGCAATTTAAAATAAATTGTAGGAAAAGTAAAAAAATTTACGAAATATGACTATCTCCGGTTGACTGATTTTGATGAAAATGTTTGTCGGATATTGTAGTAGTATCTTATCTTACTTACTTAGTATCTTTAGTACATACTTAAGTTCCAAGTTTCAACTTAGTACAAAATTCCGTTTTTGAGATATTTTGTTCACACACACACACACACACACACACACACACACACACACACACACACACACACACACACACACACACACACACACGCTCACACGCGCGCACGTGCGCGCGCACACACAAACACACACACACGCACGCGCGTGCGCACACGCACACACACACACACACAATATCTTGAGATATTCTGTTCACACACAGACACACACACACAGACACACACACACAGACACACGCACACACGCACACACGCACATATACACACACACACTTTCTCTCTCTCTCTCACACACACACACACATACACATACACACACACGAATCAATCACTATAAACATGTTTTTGGGGCCTGAATAGTGTCTTTTCAGTGAAAACTCAATTTCAAAAATTTTCATGAAACAATTCTTTCTTTTTCTATATATTCGTCCAGCGCGAGAGAGAGTAAAAGTAAGTTGAAATTTCTATTATATATTTTTCAGATATCTGATGTTTGGATGAAAATGAAGTACTTGAGTATGATTGTTCCCACTGTGTTCGTCTTATTTGCCAACTCTTCATTCGGCCAGAATTTAACTAATGAGGTAAAATTCTTAATCAATGAGGTAAATTTAGATTTATTCTTACATATTGTTATAACTGAAGTTAGAGACCACTTTTTGTGGATTGAGTGAATTTTCGTCAGCGTTTTTTCCTGAATAGGGCCATTTTAGAATATTTAAAATAATTTTAGACATTTTTATTTATTTATTTTGTTTATTATTCCTCCAAAAGAGCAAAGCCCGTGCTTGGAGGAAGATTACTCTAATTACAAAAAATACATAGCACAAAAATAAAACTACAATACAACAATAATAGCAGTAATTAAAAAACAAAAAGAAATAACAGTTAATACCAATACATCACTTATTACATAAAAACAATATTAGTCACACAAAAGAGAAAATGATCAATAACATTAAAAAACACGTAAGTATAAAATAAAAAAATAAAAATAAAAAAACAGAGAGAATACAAACGTTAATAAAACTTAAAACTTATGATAACGAAACTAAAATGTTAATAAATGATAATACAAACATCAGCAATGTTATGAAATAGTATATATAAAATATGGAAAAAAACCTCTACCAATTTACTTTACATTATTTTAGAGAAAAAAAATGAATACAAAATTTAACCTTAACTACCTCCCTTAAATTTAACTATTTCTTCATACACATAATACATAATATTAGCGGAATATCAGAAACAACAATAAACTCTATTATACGAGATATATATATATATATATATATATATATATAACTACTACTAGTATATGAGTAATATTTTAGTGAGCCAATAATACCCGCCTAACCCTAGTGGCGAAATGAAATCATAGACTCCAAGTGAGAGTTCTGCCCCAGCTGAATTAAAAATCTTTTGATCAAGAGTTTGAAATTCTTATCACGAGACCTGTCTCTAACATACTCCGGAAGCAAGTTGTAAAACGTATGTGCCAGGAAGTCGAAATGTCTCTGTCCTGCAGTTGTAGCCTATTTTTCTTAACTTCCTGTAAAAGGCCAGCGGTTGCGTTTTACTCCGATAAGGGAGTGAAATCGTTAGTCCTAATTTCTGTAAGTTTCTGCTAATTTATGTTTTTGCATATCTGTAAGTTTTTTTTTGGCAGCCAACATTCTTAGCATTTGTTCATTGTAGGGTTTTCTCCGTTCTCCTGTACATTAGGTATTCTGCTTTTGTTCTTTGTGGAAATCTTTAAAGTCAGTAAATAGTTTTCTGAATTTAAGTTGATCCTTCATATTATCACGGTTTATTCCAGTATTCTCAATATCCTTTCTGTGTTTAACTACTTTTTGTATTAAAACTCCTTAAATTTCCAACCATTATAAAGCATTTTATCCGCGTATAGACACGCAGGTTTTATCACAATGTTATAATATCTAATCTTGGATTTTCTCGAGTGTGCTATGTTCTTATACAGGTTGTGAGTTCTTCGAAATGCAAGGGCCATCATTTCTCGTTTGCTGTTGTTCGCTTCCGTTTCGCTATTCTTCGGTTGTAATTCAACTCTTTTAAAAAAGAAAAACTTAATTTTAGAATTACTCAAACTAATAACGTAATAAGGTACTTCTTTATGACTTCTTATATTCTTGGGGCATTTGCCTATTTGGACTGGAGTAAAATGTGAAATGTGCAATGGAGTAAAACATTTTAAACATTTAAAATGTTTAAAACTTTGAAAAGACTAGGAATTAAATACAAAGAAAGAAAAGTAATCTACGGTCTGTATAAGAATCAACCGGCTATTTTGAGGATTGAGAGGTATGAAAATGAGGCTACTGTAAGAAAAGGTGTACGACAAGGATGTGCATTGTCACCACTACTTTTTAACTTGTACAAAAAAGAAGCCATAAATGAAGTGAAGGAAAAATTTGACGCAGAAATAAAAATTCAAGGAGAAACAAATAAATGCTGAGATTCACCGATGATATAGTAGTATTAGCAGAGACAAAGAAAGAACTAGAGGACATCTTAAATGGAAAGGATGAGATCATGAGAAATGATTAAGTCATGATAATTAATAAGAACAAAACGAAAGTGTTGTGCAGCAGCAAGAGTGGTTTAGAAGAGATGGGAAATTTTAAAGTAGGCAACGAAAATATACAGGAAGTTGGGGAATTCTGTTATTTAGGGAGTAAAATAACAAAGGATGGTAGAAGCACAAGTGATATCAAAAGTGGAATTGCTCAAGCTAGAAAAGCCTTTGAAATAAGAAACAGCTTACTAACTACAAACATTGATTTACAGATTAGGACAAATTTCTTAAAACATTATGTTTGGAGTGTAGATTATACGGGAGCGAAACGTGGGTGATAGGGGCTGTAGAAAAAAGAGAATAGAAGCTTTTGAAATGTGATGTTATAGGAAAATATTAAAGATTAGGTGGGTGGACAAAATAAGTAATTTAAAGGTTCTTAGGCGAGTGGATGATAAAAGAAGTGTATGGAAGCATCTTACCAAAAGAAGGGATAGGCTAGTGGGGCATATCTTAAAACATCTATCAATATTGGAGGATAATATTGTGGGAGTGAATTGTAGTGGGAGGCAAAGATTAGAATATATAAAGCAAATTACAAAAGATGTAGGGTGTTACAGGTATGTAGATATGAAACGACTTGCTCATGATAGAACAGCTTGGAGAACTGCATAAAACCAGTCGAGAGACTGATGACAAAAACATATATTTATATATTCTTGGGGCAATCTTCACATATTAACATAAATATTGTTATTAGTCGTACTCTTCGGATATTTTACCAGGACTACCCGGTACTGAGTTTGCACTCCCCTACTGCATATTTCAACACTAAAAATGCAGATTAATTTTACTGCTCAATAACCCTCAACTCCCACGGTTGGATCAAAGTGTTTGTTGAATTCCTTCTAAAGAAAGTCACTATTAGAGTGTACATATATAGGCCTATATAGTACGAAAAGTCAAAACAAAATTGTAAATCTATTAAAATGTGATCCAAGAAATAACTTTCATGAATAAATAATATTACAGTAAAACCTCCTCATAACGACCACGTACGGTGAACTCAATAAGTGGTCGGTTTGAGAGGTGGTCGTTCTGGAGAAGTTTTTTTTTTTAACGTCCGACTGTTTTGCAAATTGCTGCTAATGCAGACGGTGAAAGGATGAAATGAATTTTTTGTAACGTATGAAAAAATGTCATGCCCGAGTGGGATTCGAACCCAAGACCGCGTGATGAGAGGCGAGCACTTCTGGAGAAGTGGAGGTCAGGACCATACCCTTATTAAAATAACTTCATTATTATGAAAAGTGTATGATTATTTACCCCAAAAAAAATTGTTTACATTAAATTTTAGCAAAAACATCACTACTTACCAGTCAATACAGCAACTGATGTAACTTTTTTATTAGTAGATCGTGTATGATATAGTAGCCTATTACGCATAACGTAAAATTTGCTTAAAATAATAATTCTTAACGTGATATACTGTAGTTTATCACATATAACTCAAAAAAATTTTAAACTGAGAAAACATTTTAAAATAAATTGTTATAAAAATTAATTAAAGTAATTTTCGATTGTTGTTTGTTTAACAGCTTGTTGTTTTTTTTTGCAACTATTGTTTTTTCTATAATGGCCTCAGCTTCTTCCAACAAGTCTTGCAGTAGTGGCACTTTTTGTTCTCGGGCCATGTTTTTTAAATCACTAAGAGCTTCTAAACTTTTTCCTTTTGGCATTACAGAACATCTTCAATTCCCTCTACTTCTTCCTCGCCCTCGAAGTCACTCTCGTTCGTGCTACCTTCCACCATGCTGTCGTTTTGGTACTGTTCAGTAACAGTTGTAAAAAAATCATTTTCCCGCTCGTCATTTTCGTCGCTTGTTGAAATGGCTTCTTCACAAGGAACTATGACTTCAAGATTCGCTTGTTGTCCAAGTTTAATTTAATTTCTTTTATATTATTAAATTAAAGTGGTTGCTTTTGCTCGTTTTTACTGGTCACGGTCGGATTAGAGAGTGGTCGTTTAGCGGAGGTAAATTTTTATTGGGAAGAATAGTTAATATTTTGGTTCCCGAAAACATTGGTCGGTTAGAGAGTTGGTCACTTAGAAGAGGTGGTCGTTTGTGGAGGTTTTATCTGTATTAATAATAACAATAATTTATTTCCCATATATTTTACACATTACAAAAAAATAAATGACCGTAATACAAAATTTATTACATTGCACTTCTATAGTCTATTATTACGCTAAAGGTGGTGGAAATTATCCCATCCAAAAATGAACAAAACCATGTACCAGGATGGGTTTGAAACTTTAAATAAATATCACATAAATAAAGAATTAATTATTAATTATTAGCAATAGCATTCAATACCTACTATATTTACTTACTACCTATACTAACTTATACAATACTATGCTATTTACTAAGTTTACGAGTATATCACCAAATTAATTACGATATAATAATTTAATAATTATTAAATGTACATTATTTTTTTAATAAAATGAAGATAATTAAATACAACTCAAAATTAATTAAATTAAAAAAATAAATAAATACAATATTTCATTTTTCTCCAAGTCTTTCATTATACCTACAATTCAATTATTACTGACCATTTTCGCAATTTTCTCTCTACCTTTTTTGGCTATCCATTTTTGTAGTTTTTTATTAAACTTCAAACCCGTTTGATTTTTTAAATGATATGGGAGCAGGTTATAATATATTTTGGGTTCCAAGTACTCAAAATGACGGTGGTAAAGAGCAATTCTCGCTCTCTCTTTTATTTACGTTCACGGGAAGTCTTTTAATTAATTCTTTCACTTACAGTTGCCTTATATATAAACAACATTTAAATCTGTAAATATGTGCTCCGTTGAATATTTACGTGGTTTATTAGATATCACCTTAAAACACTTCTTTGTTTTCCAAAAAAAGGCCATAAAAATCAAGAAAAGGCCAAAAAAAAAAAAAAAATCTAAAACACAATTACGAATATAAATAACCAATGTATCTACAGATTTCTGAAATAAAGCAATGAGCAGCTCCACTCCAACTCATGATACCATAAGCTAAAAGCGACTGCACAATGGCAAAGTACGAGGTGCGGCTATTAAAAAACGAGAGTGACGTTGAAAAAATTTTTTTTTTATTTTATACACAATCACTTATTGTCACCTTCAATATACACTTATTCTCTATCCCTACAACGCTCCATGCGAATTTTCCATGGTTGGAAACAGTGCTGGAAGTCATCTTCTATCAGCTTCTTCAGGACAAGTGCCGCTCAAAAATGTTTGAAATGAAGCTCGTAAATATGTTAGTACTGACACTTTTTACGCGATTGAAAATGACCAAAATTTTTGGAAACGATAATAACATGTGATAAAACGTGGTTTTTTACTTATGATCCGGAAACGAAGCGCCAATACATGCACTGGAAAAGCAAAACTTCGTCGATAGCCAAAAAAGTTTGAATGAGCAAGTCAAAATTTAAAGCAATGATGATAGTTTTTTATATCCATGGAATTGTGTACCTTCACTGGGTTCCTGAAGGTCAAACGATTAATCAAAATTACTACCTTGAGATACTTTCTAAACTAGACCTACGTCAAAATGTGCGGAAAAAACGCCCCGAAATGTGGAAAGACAAATCATGGGTTCTCCACAAAGACAATGCGCCAGCTCATTCCGCGTTATCTCTCAAGAGGTTCCTAGCCAAGTACAGCATCTCAGTGTTAAAACATCCACGTTATTCACCAGATCTTGCACCATGTGACGTCTACCGGTTCCCTAAGGTGAAATCTGCATTAAAAGGGACAAGATTTGAGTCTGTGGAAGCTGTAAAAGAGAAAGCGGCACGTGTCCTGAAGGAGCTGATAGAAGATGACTTCCAGCACTGTTTCCAACGATGGAAAATTCACATGGAGCGTTGTAGGGATAGAGAAGGAGTGTGTATTGAAGGTGACAATAAGTGATTATGTATAATTTAAAAGTAAAATTTTTTACGTCAGTTCTCGTTATTTAATAGCCACACCTCGTATACTACTTTTAGTGTTCCAATATTAAGTACTTGTCCTAATTTTTTAAACATATAGATAGTTCGTCTAAGTTTCTTGCATAAGATGTTAATATCCTCATCCCAATGAAGACTAGAATCGATTACGGTTCGCAAGTATTTTAGCAACGGCTTATTTGTTAACCTCTAGCACTGGCAAGTAGCTACATCAGTGCAATTATAAATGACTAAATTCAGAGTATCAGGTTGATCTTGTGCGTTCGCTGAAAAAAATATAAAATGGGTTTTCTGTACATTAAGTAAAAGCAAACTCTTATTTAGCCATCGTTTAACTCTCCTTAGTCCTTCTGCTTTCTTTGTGTCGTAGGCCAGTCTGCTCGTGAAAACACTAACACCGAATCATCAGCTAAAGCAACGACCGATCCATTTATCTTTAAGTTACATAGGGGATTTTTATAAATCTGAAACAGCATCGGACTGAGAATGATGGCATAATTTCAAGCTAAGAGGATTTAAAATTAATATAAAATTTTTATTACAGGGTGAGAAGTTGAGAAGAACTTTGTATGAATGTTCATGGGTGGACAAACCCATCTGGGTCAAAAGAACTATATACTTCATGTTGTTATGCACAAAAGATTACTCCATTAAACCATTTGGATGTTACACAATAAATTTGAACAATTTTGCTAAGGTACAAAATCTTGTTTTCTTTGTCTAGTTTCTTTTTACTTTACACTGTTGTACACAATAAGGCTAGTGCAGTTAGTTAAATATCTCAGATAATCCAGATTGATAAAAAAATTCTAATCTTACCGGGGATATAACTAGGTATCCTTGGGAAAGTAATCAGTCGTAAAACCACTTAACCCTTTATAGTTTTTTGGTAAGTATACGAGGTGTGGCTATTAAATAACGAGACTGACGTTGTAAGACATTTATTATTATTTTATACATAATCACTTATTGTCCCCTTCAATATACACTCCTTCTCTATCCCTACAACGCTCCATGCGAATTTTCCATTTTTCGAAACCGTGCTGGAAGTCATCTTCTGCCAGCTCCTTCAGGACACGTGCCGCTCAAAAATGTTTGAAATGAAGCTCGAAAAATTTTTTGTACTGACACTTTGTACGCGATTGAAAATGACCCAAAATTTTTGGAAACGATAATAACATGTGATGAAACGTGGTTTTTTACTTGTGATCCGGAAACAAAGCGCCAATCCATGGAAGAGACGAACTTCACCGAGAGCTAAAAAAGCTCGAATGAGCAAGTCAAAATTTAAAGCAACGATGATTTTTTTATATCCATGGGATTGTGTACCTTTACTGGGTTCCTGAAGGCCAAACACTTAATCAATATTACTACCTTGAGGTACTTTCTAAGCTACGTCAAAGAGTAAGAAAAAAACGCCCCGAAATGTGGAAGGACAAATCACGGTTCTCCACAATGACAATGCGCCAGCTCATTCCGCGTTATCTGTCAAGAGGTTACTACCCTAGTACAGCATCTCAGTATTAGAACATTCACCTTATTTACCAGATCTTGCACCATGTGACTTCTACCTGTTCCCTAAGGTAAAATCTGCATTAAAAGGGACAAGATTTGAGTCTGTGGAAGCTGTGAAAGAGAAAGCGGCAAGTCTCCTGAAGTAGATGACAGAAGATGACTTCCAGCACTTTTTACAACAATGGAAAATTCGCATGGAGCGTTGTAGGGATAGAGAAAGAGTGTGTATATTGAAGGTAACAATAAGTTATTATGCATATAATAAAAATAAAAATTTTTACAATATCATTCTCGTTTTAATAGCCACATCTTGTAGTTACTACTGGCAATAAGGTCAAATTTTTTAAGAATGAACTATGCAGTTGAACCCTATTCGCATTTTATGGTTTTATAGATGTTCTTTGGTAAGTAGGCCTAAGCTATCCACAGTTTGCTTGATATTACCTTCATGAGTTACACGAATGTGGTTAGGATTCATACCAGCGTACGCAGCGTGTTGTTTTGTTTTTACTTTTACAGTGCTTAGTTTTTTGTTTTTAGAGTGCTTAGAAAATTCGAGTTTTTTACGAGAAAGCAAGCATTCATGCAATATCAAGTTGAGATTAGCTATTCTACACATTTTTCTGATATATAAAACTACAAATCGTTTTAATAAGTATTCTTGCCACTAAACATTGTGATTCCCATTTCAATAAACGTTCCTTGGTAAGTATACGTACCAGAGCTTAACATATAAAAATCATACTATTGTGGCACTAGAAATACATTATTAAAGTCCCTATTAAATAAAATTTAACATTATACATCAAGTATATTTTTCCCCGAAGTACTGCCCTTATAAAAGGGTTAAACTCATCATTACAATGATGAGCAAAATCAATTAAATTCATTTTAGAACCAAAATGGGCAAAATACAATTTTAAAAATTAATAGCTAATACTAGAAAACATTTTTACTGTTTCTTGCCTGTATGAATACTAAATAGGAAGAAAAGTATTGTTTTGTAAGGTACCGATTAATACGGTACATTAGGTTAGTAAAAGTTATAGTTTAAATAGGTTTACTTTTAGGATATGGCGAAGTGATGAGTGGACGGGTAATTGGACTCTGTGGAACGTGGGTGTGAGGGTTGATAGCAGGCGAAAGAGGAGAACAATTATAACGCGTCGGCTATTCAACCCTTGCAGGTGTGTAGTAAGCCTACCGAGGGTGCAGTGGGTAACATACAGTTGAATAGTACGGGAGTGGTCATGCGTTGGGCGGTTAAATGGGTGAACAGTGAGTTAATCGAATAGTTTTTACAACAGTCGTTTGTACGGGTGTGTGACTTATTTAATGGTAAGGTTTAGATTAGTGTTGTCGTCTTCATGGATTAGGCTATTCAAGCCTGTTCCGGCGTCCATCTTTTCCACCTACCAATATTTCTCTTTCCGATTGGTTTATAGAGCAGCGCAGATCGAGGGAGGCGGTCTTGTGACATTCTTACAACATGATCTGACCAATTTTTCCTGTAGGTTCTCAATATGCTCAAGAGTGGCTGGGCATCACACTCTCTCCTTATCTCCTCATTTCGGATTCTATTCTCTTTTGTACAACCTTTCACCTGCCTCAGGAATCGCATTTCTGCTGCCTGAATTTTTGATTCTTGTTTCTTTGTAAGGACCCATGTCTCGCTTCCATAAGCCAATGCTGGGATCGCCATTACTTTATAAAATTTGAGCAGGGTGTTCTTTCTAGCTCTACTCCTGAGGGATCGGTTTATTACCCCACATATCTCGTTGAACCTCGATATTTTTTGTTGAGGATCCCGGTCATAATCATGCGTTATGTCACACCCCAAGTATTTAAAATTTGACTAGTGTGTAGTGCGTAATTAAAGACCGGTGGACAGGACCAAATCAAGGTACTATATTATGTACAATTATATATTATAACTTAATGTTTAGATTTGGTAATGAACAGAAACCGCGAAGTCTAAAAGTAGTGTTTGAATTAGATTTAGTGGTTGGTTGTACGATTCTCAAAAAATAAGAGAAAAAGTTCATATAAACATATGTCCGCAAACGCTTCATTAGCGAGTTACAGCTAGAGAAATATTTCAGCCCAATTTCAGTTCCCCTGGTGAATTACAGTGACATTGAATTTTTGTGGGCTACTTTGTGCAACAGATATGGTGAATTTATTTGGAAAATCACGTAAAAAATCGAATAAAATTGGTCTGGAAGCTGTAGTGTCAGTAGGTTTTGAAAAACAGCATGAAATAAGCAAAAGATCTTAGTAGAAAAACAGTCTTGTACGTTTGATACCCAATAACTTTGTTAAATGACCAGTAAACAAATTATTTTCCCCAATAAGAATATTATAAAGAATTTAATTGTGAAAGCAATTATGTAAGCAGTGTAAACTAAATGTAAATAACAGTTTAATAAAATGGACTTTTATGTAATACATTACACAGCAATACTTGCCGTTTTATGACAAGGGAACGAATAACTCATCATTAAGAAAAAAGATAATAATTACTTTTGTATGAAAAGTTTCAATTTTTATGTAAAATGACATTAAAATTAAACCGAAAGACTAAAAATGATGTTCAAAATGACCTCCGTTTTCACAATGCATACGTTCAGGCGTCGAAAGGGGAGATGGCACGATTGTTTTAACTCAAAATTTCTTTTATGGTTTTTTAAGTTTTTCAATAGTTTTGCCTAGATCTACCAGAAAAAACATTAAATTACGTCAAAAATGATGTTTTTATGAAAAAATTAAGTTTTTATCAAGTTTACACAGAAGAATTATTTTACTGAGAACGAATATTTTTTACAAAATTTTATACGGCTCGTTTTAGTGCAAAGAGAATTTTAGTTTCTAAAATATCTGCATCACTGTGTTTTTTGAATTCTCAGCTGTTGGTTCAGCTTTCTAAACAACTGTTGATGGGAAATTTACTTGTGTACATTTTGTTTTTGATTTGTGCCTTCTTGTTTCATGTGTTTTCCTGTAAATTTAGATTTTTAACACTAGGTACATTTTTCTCAAAAACCAATAAACCTACCAGGCTGAAATTCTTACCAGTTAATTATCTTGTATATCCACATATACCGACATTTTTATGAATTCCTCAGGTGCTCCAAAAATTAATAATACGCAAAAAACGTAGAAAAAATTTGTCAAAATTTTATGTTATTCGCAATGTTTAAATAAATGGTATAGCATAAAGATTAAATTGAAAAGTTGTCAGTAGCTCGAGAAGAAACAGACACCTATAGTGTGTAATGTTTAATTTCCCAATCTTTTGCCAATCCTATGAAAATTGTACCTAAAAATAGCAAATTTAACATTGGCGGAATACAAAGTACAGTCTCCCCTTAACAAAGTAACTGGGCATCAAACGTAGAAGACTGTGTTTGTCTACTAAAACTTTTTGCATATATCATTCTTTTTCTCAAAAACTCCTAACACTGCAGCTTCCAGACTGTTTTATTCGATTTTTTTAGGCAATTTTCCATATAAATCCACCATATCTGTTGCATAAAGTCACCCCCAAAAGTTCAGTACAACTGTATTTCACCAGGGGAATTGAAATGGTGGCGAAATTTTTCGCTAGCTTTAACTCGCTAATGAAGCATTTGCGGACATGTGTTTTTATGAACGTTTTCTTATTTTTAGCTCTACAATCATGTACTGAATATTCTTATACCATAATTTAGAATCACCTGTATATTAGGTGTGATTCTTTAGTTTATGTTTAAGTGTTTGTATTTCACATTTATCTGTGGTAAATTAGCATTGTTACTCAAACTTCATATATAATTAAATTTATGTAATCTTGTATTTTTCCTTTTATTTCTTTTCAGACATTACAAGCAGCGTACTCTTACTTTAATGTTCTTCAATCAACTAGTAGATCACAATAATAAAATAGGTTAAACCTGTTGGCTGAAACTATTTCAGAAGTAAGAAATTTGTTTTTAGGATAAAATTATGGAAATTCTCGTGACCAAGGACATGCAGCAAAAGATTAAGCTACTGAGAATAATGTACAAGTTGAGCATTTGCTCTCTTCATATTAATTACCTTTATATATTGTTTTTTTCGCTCCACTCTTATTTTGTTTGCGAATTCACATTTTTCAAAGGATTAAAATTTTAAAATTTAAATCTAGTAATAAGTGCGCACTAGTTTTTCGAAGTAATTTCTTAAACCATTTACCTATTACTTCGATTTTCATTTTGTGAGTGGATCTTTATTGCCAACACATTCAAACATTTTAAAAATATTTTATTTTTATGGAATACAAACAGTTTACATATTTTATATTCTAGAGAATAAGGAAAATTTTTACTTAGCTTGCCTATATGAATCTATACAGTGCAGTAAAGAAAGTTTTGTTTTCATGTCGATTTTTCGAAATCGAGTTTTCTTCGAATCTACACGTTTTCAGACTCCCTGAACCCAAAAAAATGTTTTTGATCTGTATGTGTGTGTGTGTGTGTGTGTGTGTGTGTGTGTGTGTGTGTGTGAAACTTAAGTTAGGTACCACTACAAAATGAGACATAAACATTTTTATCAATATCGGGCAACCGGAAGTAGTAGTTTATTCGTGTCATGTTTCACTTTTTTGTGATTTTCTCAAAAACGGCTTCTACGATTTTTAAAATCGCCTCATTTGCTAAATTTCTTATGTTCTAAAAGATAGGGTAGGCGCCATGTCTAATAAAATTCTTAGAGAGGCTGTTTTCTCTCTTAAAAAAATATTGGTTTTTTTAAGATTAGGGCTTTAAAATGCAATTTTGCCGAAAAATGTATGAAAAAAGTTGTATAAAATTTAAAATCCTACAACTTTATTTCAAAAATTTTTTGTGTAAGGCTTAGTTTAGCGGTAATTAGTGATTTTCTGTTTTTTATCATAAAAATTTGTATAAAATCGATTTTTCTAAGATTTCAGCCTTAGTATGCATTTTGGACAAGAGTGTATCAATAATCAAATTTGTAGGAAAATACAAGATCTATAACTTTTATTTAGAGCATTTTTCGCTACAGAGCTTAGTTTAGCGTGAATGAGTGATTATCCGTATTTTTAAGCCAAAATGAGGTTGATTTTCATTTTGCATCATTAACTCATTATTTAAATAAGGTTATGTTTTTGAGGTTAGTTTTTTGTTTATTTGTAACGTTTAATTACTTATGTTAGGTTATATTGTTAATTATTTATATTGGCAAGAGAAAATGTGTGAGTGTTTCACACCAAATTTTTAATAATAGAAAGAATTTTTAGAAAAAATTATAAACCAAAATGATAAAAAAAATTAATTACTATTAAATACAGAAGTAGTATCAAAAAATCTAACTAGTAGAACATTTTATAAATTATAAGGCATTTAAAATTGTATGGTCACGTTTTCAGAATTAATAACGAAAGAATGTGCCAAAGACCTGTAAAACAGTGTAAGTTTCTAAGTTGAAAAGTTTGAATGGCATCCTTAAGAAAGAAAATGAGTTATCTCTTAGATCAACAAAATTAATAATTACAGAACAGATATCTCTTATATTAGATTAAAAATGAAGATTGCTGAGATCGTATCTAAAAAAAAGTTCATAATAATTCAGATATTTTCCGGCGCAAAAGAAAGATATGAATAACTCAATGCTCAAATTCCTACTACTTGAATCGTAGACAAATAAAATTTAATTGTTTTCATATTACTAAAAAACCTTGACTTAACACACAACAAATGCAAGATACCACCAGAAAATAGCCCTAACCTAAGCTAACCTACCTATCGTAAACTAACCTAACCTAACATTACATCTAGTCTTCAGACTTTTGAGAGTTGCGGAGGAAGAAAAAATTCCTGAACCGTCATATATCCGAATTAATGAGTAAATAAAGTTCTACGAAGCAAAAATAATAAAATAATGCTAGAATGAACAATATGATGTAATAAATTCATTTTTTTAAATCAGGTTTATTGTGTACCTGTTATTTTCGAACAGAAATAATAGCAAATGGAAACTGCTTGTAAAAAAATTCAAGAGTAGTGAAGGTCAATTATGTGCACGCAACCTCGTTATTATTTTTTTTTTTTTACACGAGCCCTTTATATTTTTCTGGAAATAGTCATCCCGATCAATTTATTTCTATTTTATTATAAACAATTTCTTTTACAAATTTATTTACGTAAAAACTTTTCTTAAGACCGACTTGTTTATAGTATTCTCTAAGAAATCTTAAAGTTTTTTAAGTTCTCAATGCATTGGTTGTAATCACGTTACGACCATCCTGTGTTTTAACTTATTTTGATTTCTATTCATATTCTTATATTATTATAATTACCTAAGTAAAGTTGAAAAAAATTAAATCCATTTATTCCGAAATACTAATTTAAAAAAATACGTACAAGTAGCTTATGATCGTCAGAATTACAACTCTGTCTTTGAATAAGTAATCAAAAGTGCGGTAAGTGTAATATATTATAATATCATAAGCAACAACATAATCACCTTCAGTGGGGAGAGAGCTTAAGGGAAGACTGTACTTTGTATCCCTTTAAATTTATTGATTGTACTTTAAATTTGCTATTTTTAGGTCCATTTTTCACAAGATTGGTAAACGATAGGGAATTGATACCTTACTTATTAGTAGTCGTCGGGTTGCACGAGCTACTGATATTTTTGCAAATTAATCCGTTAAACCATAAAGTTAAAAACAAAATAAGGAATAATATGAAATTTTTACAAATTTTTTTACGGTATTTTACAAATTAATAATTTTTGTAGCTTTTGAGGAAGTTATAAAAGTGCCGGAGTATGTGAATGTAGAAGATAAATAACTGGTAAAAATTTATGCCTGGTATGTTTAATAGTGTCCGAGAAAAATGTACCTAAATGTTAATACTCTAAATTTACAGGAACGGACAAAAACACAAAAAGGCACAAATCAAAAACAAAATGTACACAAAAAAGTAAATTTCCTATCAACATCTGGTTAGAAAGCTGAACCAACAGCTTTCTGTCTTAAATACAGTAATGAAAACTTAATTTTTTCATTGAAATAATTTTTTTCACGTAATTTAATGTTTTCGTGGTAGATCTCGGTCTGAACATTGAAAAACATGAAGAACCGAAATTCTAAACTTTCAGTTAAAACCATCATACAGTCTCGCCTTAAGTACCATAGAAACAAGCATTCGAGCACAATCATCCCGTTATCCCAAATTTTCCTAAATAAATTCCCGGAATACCCAGAATTATTCCTGATTATATTAGTTTTACAAACTTTTTCCGGGAATGTCTCCAACTGAATCAAAGCCTGGTGATTTACGCAACTAAATTCGTTTCAACAAGATTACAACACTTTTAAATCCTGGATTTCTCTCTAGGAAAGTTTGGTATAATCCCGGAAATTATTTTCGGGATAACAACTGACTTCAATAACGACCAGAAAAGTCTTAATAAAATAAGGGACTTATTTAAATCCTGGAATTCTCTCTCGGAACGTTTAGACAATTTTTCCGGAATTTCAGTATAACAAGTCTTCTTCAATAACGTCCTGAAAATTCATAATAAAAACAGTATTTTTCTTTAAAGCTTAGATTTTTTCTAGAAACGTCTGGATATTCCCGGACATGTTTTCGGAAAAATTGTAGACATTCCCAAAAAAAATTTGTAAAACTGGAATAAACACGAATAATTCTGTGTATTCCCGGAAATGTTTTAGGAAAATTCGGGATAATCTGGATATTTGTGCTCGAATGCTTGTTTCTATACTAATACTAACTTAAACTTATGCGAACGTTCCCAGTGACCCCGATTTGAAGCAGCGCCGGCGTACAGTACAAGATTCACACACAGAACGATAAGCTTGTACAGTCTAATTATTTTATTAAATTGCATTAGTAATTAAAATTACATTCAAGAAACTCAGAAGAGTGTTGAATAAGACCACATTAAAAAGAGACGGAATTTCTAACTTGCACCATGTTAACGTTAGGAAAATATTCTCTAAAACTACAGAACCATTTACTTCAAATTTTAACACAATTTCTACAGTATAATTTTACAAATCCATAAGTTTTTACAACGAAAATAATTTATTTTTACCGAGGAAATTTTTTTTGTCATTAACTATTTGTAACCTGGAATTCGAGGAAATTATTTTTTATTTTTGTGGTTAACAAAAGTCACTCAAAAGACTTACGGTTGTGTAGCATGGCATGGTAAATTGTGTGTAAAAATTTGACGTGGATTGATTCAGTAGTTTTTAAGAAAATGTCCCTCATTTTGCAACTACGTTACAGTCGTCTAGGCCTAATTTTATTTTGGTTATTCTTTTCCTCCTATTGTTATCTGTTTTTGATAAATTTTATTGTTTGAATGGATTTCTTTCTCAATCACATTCTTTCCTAATCAATTAGGAATTTACTTAGGAGGATTAGCTTTGTATTCTGTTTGCCGATCCCCCCTCTACTTTCTCGTTCTATGAGGTTTTTCGTTGTCCCTACCTTCTTCACTCGATTATTAATCTTCAGTCAGGCGGGGCGATTCTTTTTTCTTACCATGTAACCAATGTAAAATTTATTGTACCATGTATTACGTGTACGTTTGCCGTTTCGGTTTTGTCGCGTACTTTCGCCTTTACTTCTCAGGTATGTAAATTTTGGGTTTTTTTTGTACTTTTATGCTGTACAGCCAGGCTTGTTTTTTTTTAAATTAAAAAACAGTAATTGAATGTAATTTTGTAATATAAAAAAGGAAAAAACCTTTTAATTCTTTTATTTTATTATCTGGCTATTTTTATATTTTTCTTTGCGCTAAAATTGTCTTGGCTTTCTTGAGCCCCTTTATTTTAGCTTTTTGTATGGTTTCTGCTACGTAGTTCTTCTTGCTTCTGGAACGTTCTACGTACATTTCTTTGCATGGTTGCGACATGCTTTTGTTGGTATGGTTAATTATTCTGGCTTGCGCTTTTGTTTATCTAAATTTAAATTCTGTTTTTTTATTTTTTTCTTCTTTAAATTTTTTAAAAATTATTTTTAAATGGGGGTTTTTATTTTGGGGTTTTTTGCTGTTAGCTAATTCCTTTGGGGATTTGCTTTCAGCGTTCAAGTCCCGGTTCTAGTCATGGGACTACTTCAAGTTACGGTTCAAGTCATGGTTCATCTTCAAGTACTAGTTTCCAAAATTGAATTTTAAATATCTTCTTCTTCTTCTTCTTTATCTCTCCCTTCTGCCTCTCAGCGTCGGGCCTTCTATAAACTTCTTATACTCCACTCTGTCCAAAGCCAATGCTCTCAGCCGTCCTTTGCTCTCTCCCCTTCGCCCCCCCACACCCTCAACATACTCCTCCCACTCCATCCTTGGTCTTCCCCGTCTTCTAGTTCCCTCCGGTCTCGCCTCAAAAATTCGCCTCAGTCTGTCCTCCCTATCTCTTCTCACCACATGACCATACCAACCCAATGCCCTTCTTTCAATCAGTTCTGTTACTGCTGTTTTTAAGCCTAACTCCTCCCGCACATTCACATTACGAACTCTGTCCCGTCTTGTCTTTCCTATCACTCTCCTTAGATACTTCATTTCCTGAGCTGTAACTCTACTGTCCAGTTTATCTTTCATGGTCCATGTTTCTGACCCATACAGTAATGTTGGTAAATATACTGACTTATATATTCTGAGTTTGGCGTCTCTGCTCACCTCTCTTTTTCCAATAAGTGTGTTATTTAAACTATAGAATATTTGGTTGGCCTTTCTGATTCGGTTGTTCATCTCTTCCTCCATTCCCCCACTCTCATCAATCACTGTTCCCAGATACTCAAAACTCCTCACCTGCTCCAACTCCACCCCATCCCACCTCATTCTCAGCTCCTCCTTCTCACCTCCAACCTTCATCACTTTACTCTTTTTAACGTTCACCCTCATTCCTCTCTCCTGCGGAGTACTGCACCACTCCGTTATTGCTTCTTGCAAATCTTCTGCTTTAGAGTTTATCAAGACTATATCATCTGCGTATATCAATGATTGCAGGTACACTGGCCGGAGATTCCAGTTCCCTACCTTATATCTTTTTGTTCGTCTCTTGCAGATTTTAGCAATGGAGTCCATGAAAACGATGAATAAAAGTGGGCTCAGACTGTCTCCCTGCTTCATTCCCCTCTCCATAAGAAATATTCCACTTTCCTTCCCTTCCATTCTGATCATTCCATACACATTCCGATACACACTCTTTATCACCCTCAACAACTTCTGTGGAGTCTCTAATTCCTCCAATGCCCTCCATACCTCCTTTTTTGGAACAGAGTCAAAGGCTGCCGCCAAATCAAGGAATGCCCTTGTCATAGCTGTTCTCAACACGTATATATGATCTTGAGTCTGCTTGCCCGGCCTGTATGCCGCCTGTTCATCCTCGAGTTTTCCCTCTACTTCTCTCCTCAACCTACCTTCCAGTACCCTGGTGTACAACTTAAATATCACAGATGAAAGACATATGGCTCTGTAGTTTTCACATCTAGTTGTGCTTTCCTTTTTATGCAAGGGTATTACTACATTGTTCTCCCAATCTTCAGGTATAGTCTCTTCTCGCCATGCCTTTTGGAATAGTGTATACAACCATTTTATTAATTGGTCTCCTCCATATTTAACCATCTCAGGAGCTATGTTGTCTGGGCCTGCCGCTTTACCCAATCTCATTTTTAGGACAGCATTCCGAATTTCCTGTTCTTCAATATTGACCTCGTTTGTATTCTCTAGCTGTTCTTCCCCGTCCCTTCTTACCAGCTCCTGGTTCTCCTCTTTGAAGATCTTTTCATAGTACTGTAGGAATCGGAAACCGAATTTGCTGGTTTTCCCGCCGGTGAGATTCAGATGGCACGTGAGCTCGCAACAGCTGGATAACGGTCGACGCCAGAAGAAGAAACCAGTGTGTGTGTAAAAAGAAAGTGTCGAGTGACGAGAGACTGTTTTCTTATGTTGTATTCTTTTTATTCTGATGTAATAATGTTCATTTTCATGTTTAAATAATAATTTGTTAAATTGACGTGTGACGAGTTTTATTTTCATCCATTCAAATCCCACAAATTGGGGGCCCGTCCGGGATGAACTGAGTAACGAGTTTCGACACGAAACACACGACGCAATTTAGGACGCCATTTTTACGACGCTTACAACGAACCATCTTCTTTGCTGTTGCTTACGACGCTGACGACGAAACGACGTGCAGTTTTGTGAATCGACGACGTTTGGATCTAAGACGAGGATTCATTTGATTAACAAAACGTGCTTTTTGGATTTTGGGCATTTTGGCTGCAGCATTTTTTGGTGGTACAAGTGACGACGAGAGGTATAAATTGTGACGACGACGAGGGATTTTGGATGTGGTGGGAAAAGGACGAAGGCTCATCAGAAAAATAAAGGAAACGACGAAAAGGTATCGACAACCTAACCTATAAACCGGTGCGACGAAAAGAAGATTACACAGTTACCGACGGTCGATAAAACTGGAAACTACTTTACCGACTTTTGAATAAAACGACGAGATGGCGACACTAGGTGACATAACCTCAATTCTGAACAACATAAACAACTCACCAACGAAAGCAATCAAGGTTTTACATCACCTTATTTTTGGGACAATTCCAACTGACAGGAGAAATAGAAAACGGCTGCGGGAGTTTACAGGATTCGAGTTTACAGCAGGTTCGATTGAGGAAGAACAGCAAAAGAAATTTATGGAGGAGACGTTTTCGGTGTCGGAGTTGTGTGTTGTGATAGGAATTTTGTGTGTTGACGCTGGCACTAAAGGGGAGATGATTGATGACATTTGTTATTACCTGACAAATTTGGACGCACTTCAAGCAAAAATAAACGACGATATCAAACAGGAAGAAGAAGACGACGAAGAAGAGGAGGATGATGAGGACGATAAAAAGAAAATGAAGATAAAAAAGGACGAGAAGAAAGGCAACAGTTCTGATGAGGAGCAGGACAAAGATGTGTCGGAGGAAATAAGGCGAAATTTGGCTGCGATGGAGTTACAAAATAGGAGGTATGAAGAGCAGCATAAATTTTCGTTGACGTTTCGTGACATAGAGGGCGCTTTGAAAACATTCAATGGCAAGGACGGATATCCGGTGAAGAAGTGGATCACTGATTTCGAAGAAACAGCAGTCTTGATGGGATGGAGTGAGCTGCAAAAGTTTGTGTTTGCAAAAAAAATCACTTGAAGGTTTGGCTAAGCTTTTTGTTCAAGGTGAGCGAGGATTGACGTCTTGGTCAGCTTTGAAGAAAGCACTGAGGGACGAGTTCGATACAGCGACGAGCAGTGTGGAAATTCATAAGCTGCTAACTCAACGACGGAAGAAGCAGGACGAATCCCTCCAGGAATATTTCCTAGTGATGAAGGAGATAGCCAGCCGTGGTGACATTGAATTAGTTTCAGTGTTTCAATATGTGATTGATGGTATCGACGACGAGACAGGAGCAAAACTTCTTTTGTACGGGGCGACGAGTTCTAGGGAGTTCAAGGACAAGATGAAGAGCTACGAGTTGGCAGTGAAGTCGATGCCAAAGAAGAGCTCCAAGAACTCTAACAACGGCAATTCGCAAGGAGGTTCCAAGCACAACAGCGAGAAGGATGGAAGACGCAACGACGGTGCAAGGAAGAAGGACAGAACCGGCGAAGGAGAAAAGAAGTGCTATAATTGTGGTGATGCTGGACATAATTCAAGGAACTGTATGCACAAGGACAAGGGTAGAAGATGCTTCAACTGTAACGACTTTGGGCACATCTCCAGTGAGTGCACAAATAAGAGGAAGCGAGACAGAAGAGGTACTGCAAGGGATGGTTCAAACATGCACAACCTGGCGACTTCGAATAGCAACCTGAAATTCAAGGAAGTCAAGCTGTGCGATCAGGAAATCAACGCCCTTATTGACTGTGGAAGTCACTACAACCTTTTGAGACAGAATATATACGAGACGATGGAAGCTCCAGGATTGCGAGAGACGAGTGTTGTTCTGTCAGGGTTCGGAGGAAGCAAGGTGTCTCCTCAAGGTTATTTCCAAACAGTCATTGAGGTCGATGAGGATGAGTTTGTGACGAACGTCTATGTAGTGTCTGGAGATGCTATGAAGATAGACATGGTGATAGGTAACGATCTTCTGGACCAGGGTGAGGTCATCTTGAGCAAGAAGGGAGTAACCATCAGGAAACAGGAAGTATCGATCATGTGCATCCAGGTAACCAATGAACCAGAGTTGGACATCGAGAATTGTGTTGACAAAGAGACGAAGAAGCAGGTAGAAGACCTAGTGGAAGGTTATGTTCCAGCAAAAACGAAGTCAACTGACGTGAAGATGAGGATCGCAGTGAAGGAAGAGCAACCGACGTTTTGCAAACCTAGACGACTATCACCAAAGGAGAAGAAGGTCGTTGATGATCAAGTCGAGGAGTGGCTAGAGAAGGATGTCATCGAACCAAGTTCGTCGGAGTATTCAAGTCAGGTGGTAGTGGTCAAAAAGAAGAACGGTGCACATCGAGTTTGCGTGGACTATCGAAGAGTAAATCGAATAGTGGTCAAGGATCGCTATCCCATGCCGCTGATCGAGGATGTCTTGGACAAACTACAGGATGCAGCTGTATTTTGTACATTGGACCTCAAGGATGGATTCTTTCACGTAGAAGTTGAAGAGGACAGCCGACGATACCTGGCTTTTGTGACGCACACGGGACAGTACCAGTTCAAACGAGTACCTTTCGGATTTACCAATTCACCTGCAGTGTTCCAACGTTATATCAACGCCGTGTTCTGGGTGTTGATCAGGGAGAACCTGGTGTTCATCTATATGGACGACCTAATCATCCCAGCGAAGAACTTTGTTGAAGCGATTCAACGATTGGGACGTGTCTTGGGGATAGCTGCAGAGTACGGGTTAGAAATCAACTTTGCGAAGTGCCAATTCCTGAAGACGAAGGTACAGTTCCTGGGATACACTATCCAAGGTGGACAGATCCAACCATCTGAAGAGAAGGTTCTAGCCGTTCGTGACTTTCCAGAGCCGAAGACGATTGCAGCGGTGCAGAGCTTTTTGGGACTGGCAAGCTACTTCAGGAAGTTCATTCCAAACTTCTCTGTCGTGGCTAAACCGCTGAGTGACCTGTTGAGAGGAAAACCTGAGTTCAAATTTGACGATGAGCAGCGACGTGCATTTAACGAGCTCAAGGATATCCTTTCTTCAGAACCAGTTTTGAGAATTTACAACCCGAAATTTGAGACGGAGCTTCACACCGACGCCAGCAAGTATGGATACGGAGCAGTGTTGTTGCAGAAGTGTCCAGACGACGAGAAGCTACATCCGGTCTCATATATGAGCAAAAAGACGACCGTTCAGGAAGAAAAATACAGCAGTTACGAGCTGGAGATCTTGGCTGTAGTAAAAGCACTGAAGAAGTACAGAGTGTACTTGCTTGGACTGGCATTCAAGATCGTAACTGACTGTGAGGCGTTCCAAAAGACGATGCAGAAGACAGACCTAGCAGCGCGTGTGGCCAGATGGGCGATGAGCTTGGAAGAGTTTGACTATACCATCCAACACCGAGCTGGTAGCAGAATGAAACACGTCGACGCTCTAAGCAGATGTTTAGCAGTGATGTTTGGCTTCCCTGATGGTCTAACATCGAGGATCAAGATCGCACAGGAAAAAGATGACGGACTGGTAGCGATTAAAAAGATCTTGGAAGAGAAACCATACGAGGACTTCATAGTGAGAGATGGACTTCTGTTCAAATTTGTCGACGGTCAGGAGGTCTTGGTGGTTCCACGAGCGATGCACCAGGAGATCATCCGAGCGGCACACGAGAGAGGACACTATGCTGTCAAGAGGACGGAAGAAGACGTGAAGCAGGAATACTACATTCCTGACCTGGCCAACAAGGTGAAACGAGTGATCGCCAACTGTGTGAAATGTCTGGTGGTAAACAGGAAGGTGGGCAAGAAGGAAGGCCTTCTTCACCCTCTGTTCAAGGAGAGTGAACCGTTGCACACCTACCACATGGATCACATTGGACCACTCGCATCTACCAACAAGGTGATAACCACATCCTTTGTGTAGTTGACGCCTTCACGAAGTTTGTCTGGTTATATCCAGTGAAAACGACGAAAACGGCTGAGACGATTGGAAAGATGGAATTGCAAAAGACGAACTTTGGAAACCCGGTGCAAGTGATCACCGACAAGGGGACATCGTTCACTTCCCGAGAGTTTGAGGACTACTGTGAAGCAGAAGGCATCAAACACATCGCGGTGACGACAGGACTACCCAGAGCAAATGGTCAAGTTGAAAGAGTCAACGCAACTGTTGGAACGATCATCTCCAAGCTGAGCATCGACGACCCGACGAAGTGGTACAAGGTGGTACCTGCCGTGCAACGAGCGATCAACTCCGCGTTCCAGAGGAGCATCGGAAGATCACCGTTTGAATTGTTGATGGGAACCAAGATGCGCAACAAGGACGATCTTCACATCGTCGAACTCATCGAAGAAGAGTTGGTTACCTCATTCGACGAGAAACGTGACCAGATGAGAGAAGATGCCAAGTTGCAGATCCAGAAGGTGCAAGCTGAAAATCGGAGCAACTTCAATCGACGACGAAAGGAAGCTGCAAAGTATAAGGTCGGTGATCTGGTTGCCATCAAACGCACCCAGCTGGTACCGAACCTTAAGTTGAAGACAAAGTACTTAGGACCATACCGAGTGATGAAGGCCAAGCTGAATAACACCTACGATGTCTACAAGGAAGGCGAAGACCAAGATGGACCACGGCTGACAAGTACTTGTGCCGAGTACATGAAGCCCTGGCTAGACGGGTATTCCTCATCCGAGTCGGATGAACTTCAGGACGGCCGAGTGTAGGAATCGGAAACCGAATTTGCTGGTTTTCCCGCCGGTGAGATTCAGATGGCACGTGAGCTCGCAACAGCTGGATAACGGTCGACGCCAGAAGAAGAAACCAGTGTGTGTGTAAAAAGAAAGTGTCGAGTGACGAGAGACTGTTTTCTTATGTTGTATTCTTTTT
This sequence comes from Catonia carolina, assembly GCA_035578175.1. Taxonomy (NCBI): domain Eukaryota; kingdom Metazoa; phylum Arthropoda; class Insecta; order Hemiptera; family Achilidae; genus Catonia; species Catonia carolina. The sequence continues at coordinate 661,364 of JAQMRL010000017.1, read as the reverse complement.
ATTCTGATGTAATAATGTTCATTTTCATGTTTAAATAATAATTTGTTAAATTGACCTGTGACGAGTTTTATTTTCATCCATTCAAATCCCACAGTACAATCTCCAGGTCTCAAGTACTTCCTTTGCATCAGTGATCAATTCACCTGCCTCATTCTGTATACTTCTTACCCTTCTTGATCTCCCCTTCCTTAGCCCCCTAATTGTCGTCCAAAACTTTCTTTGGTTTGTTCTATAGTTATTCTCCATGTCCTTTCCAAACTCCTTCCAGGAATCCATCTTAGCTCCTCTCACCACTTCCTTAGCCAACCTTCGTGCTTCAACATACGTTTTCCGATCCTCTATTGTACCAGTTTGCAGATATCTCTTCCATGCCATCTTCTTTCCTTTCACCGCCTCCCTGACTGAATCATTCCACCATCTAGTGTGCCTCACTCCCCCACCCACCACCTTTCTCCCGCATACTTTCTCGGCCACTTTTAGGATTATGTTCTTTAGCTTTTGCCAGATTTCTTCAATTGATCCATCAGCATCCTCCCTCCCTAACATTTCCTCTAACTTATTAGTATATTCCCGTCTACAGTCTGGTCGCTGCAATTCCTCCACCTTAATTTTTGTGAATTTACGAGGTTTTACTGCTTTTCCACTTCTGAATCTTGTTTTCATTATCAGTAGTCTGTGCTGTGTATTCAGTTCTGCACTACGATACACCCGGACATCCATGGTAATTCTCCGAGTCTCCCTCGTATACACAAAGTAGTCAATAGCACTACTCACATTTCTTTCCTCTGCCACGAATGTAACCTGGTGTATATGTTTATGTGGAAAGAAAGTATTTCCAATCAGCAGCTGATTATCCACACAGAACTCAACCATTCTGTCCCCATTTCTGTTCCTTGTCCTCTCAGCCCCATATGCTCCCATACTTCCATGTCCCCTTGCCATATCATTTCCCACTCTTGCGTTCCAGTCCCCCATCAAGACCACACAACCGAACTCATCCCTGGCCTTGTTAATTGTTCTTTGCAACTCGCTGTAAAAAAACTCTTTTTCCAGTACATCTTTGTCTTCTGTCGGGGCATAAAGTTGTATAAATGAAATTCTTTCCTGTAACTGCACATCAACTCTTATTATTCTCGAGTTCACTGGCTCCCAATAGATAACCTTGTCCGCTACTGCATTACTCAAAATCACCCCAACCCCTTCCTATGCCTTTGCATCCCTACTCACACCTGAATACATCAACACATAGTCCTTATGCAACTGCAGTGTTCCATGCCCTTTCTTTTTCGTTTCGCTTATTCCCAGAACAGAGATTCCATACTTCTCCATCTCCTCCACCAATTCCACGTCTTTCCCTGTCAGTGAGGTTATATTCCAAGTTCCAAAAATCATGTTATTTGTCCGTTTCCAGTCTTTTTTCCGTTTAACCTGTCCGTTTCTCTCTATTTTGTCTCTTTGAATACGTTTATGTCTCGCCCTGCGTGGGATATTAACCCTACGGCAAGGCTAGTTAGGTGGAGGGGCTGCCTCCTAAGGATTCCTAACAATCCTGTTTTGGAGAATAATAAATAGCTAATTCCTTTGGGGATTTGCTTTCAGCGTTCAAGTCCCGGTTCTAGTCATGGGACTACTTCAAGTTACGGTTCAAGTCATGGTTCATCTTCAAGTACTAGTTTCCAAAATTGAATTTTAAATGTCATTTTTAATATTGGTTATGGATGGAATCTCAAATATTTTTTTTAAAAATTAAATAATATGATTATAACTTGATTAAATATTAAATTTTCAAAAACTGTATATTTAAAAATGGGAGATTAAAAACTTTTCTACTGTATTCCACAAATTTACTAAACTATAATGTTTGCGATGGATTGGTGTTAATCTGGCTCAAGTATAATGAGAAGTATTTCGGATAATAATTAAATTTGGTAATGTAATTTTTATATTTTTTTTATACGGATGTCTACTACATTTTTGGATTTTTCTGAATTTGGATTTAAAGGGCTTCTCCCATTTTGGTTTTTTTTTTTAATTTTTTAAATGAAAATTTATGAACTTCATCTATTTTTATCTTATTTTTGGATATTTTTGTAATATGAAATTGTATTGTTAAACTTTGATGTATAACAGTTTCTGTCATTTAATTTTTGGGTGCACCCTCATTTTCTTTATAAAATTTTATTTAAATATTTTTTTTTGGTTTCTTAAAGTGGAGCTAGTTGGCTCATATTGTGCAACCTGCTCATGTAAATCTTTGGACAGTAATTACACTAAACTTAAACTTGCTTTAAAATCTGTTGGTGAAAAACACTGTTTTGTAAAAAAAACTTTTTATGTTCTGTTATTATTATGAACTTCACATCTATACAAATTTTAAAACTAAAACTTATTGTTTAATAAATAGTAAAGCAAGCATTTTTGTGTGTAAAGTGAATTTACTCCACAACCATTTTCCTCACTATATGTTCGCCTTTTTTTGGAAGGCGTAACAATTTACAAAATAAAGAATTGTTTGCTGAAAGGCAAAAATCTACAACTAATAGCATTATTATGATTATGATTATGATTATTATTATTATTATTATTATTATTATTATTATTATTATTATTATTATTATTATTATTATTATTAGCGTATTCTCCCTTAAAGGAAGGCGATAAGCAAACTGAATCATTTTTTCTTCTTGTTATTATTATTATTATTATTATTATTATTATTATTATTATTATTATTATTATTATTATTATTATCATTATTATTATTATTACTTAAGATATAGCATAAAATTGAATGCAAGGTATTTTTCAAAAATAAATTTTTAATATAAAAAAATCTGAATGTCAAATATTATTTTTCAATGATTCAGAAAGTCATGACATGAACTATAGAATGGCGCTAAAATTAAAAAAATAATTTTTTTATCGATTCTGTAGTCACTACTAACGTACGGTATAATAGGATTGGGTAGTACTAACGTCTCTTCTTACGATTCTCTACAGATAATTTTGAGGCTGATTTTACGACTAATTAGTATAAAAAATAATAATAAAGTTATCCATCGGAGCAGCTTTTTCAGGAGTTCAGTGTACTCAATACTCGCCAAATAGTCGCGATAGAAGCATTACGGGGTCTAGAATAAACATCTCGTGTGAAACACTCACATGACTTTCCTTTGCCAATGCAAATAATTAACAATAAACCTAACATTAGTAATAAAACGTGAGAAATAAACAAAAAACTGAACTTAATTTAATAGACATAACCTAATTTTAATCATGAGTAAAAGAAGCAAAATGAAAATCAACCTGTTCGGCTTAAAAATACGGAAAATCACTCTTTCACGTTAAACTAGGCTCTGTAGAGAAAAATGCTCTAAATAAAAGTTGTAGATCTTTTAATTTCCTATAAATTTTAATATATCGCACTCCCAATGCAAGACTATTGTAACTCAAAAATTTTCATTTTTCTGTTTATTCATGATTTGGCTGTTATTTCTCATTATCTTCCTAGTGCCAGACTATCATAACTCTAAATAGAGTATAATTGTGTATTTTGAACATTGTGATAGTAATTTTTTTTCTAAAAATGTTCTCTCATCACATGCAAGACTATCACAACTTCAGTTAGTATAGTCTTGCACATGACTTCTGTCATTCAAGACTATCGTAAGTCGAGATACGATAGTCTAGCATTGAATAATATTCTTTGAAACGTTTAGAAGCATAGTGGAAGACAATCGCAACTCGGCAAACACAATGCCCTCTATACCAAAAACGAAAGATTTATGCACTGTTTTTACGTGTTAGAATAAATAGAAGTAGTTTATTCACTATACCTACTATTTATTTAATGCGGTATTATTATTAATATAAATAGAACAAATCTATTATTCTACAATTATTGTAGAATATTGTAGATAATCATGATATATAAATAAAAATTAATTTGCCCTACATAAAAGTTAATAAAAACAATGGGGAAATAATCGTAACCAAACCGAATAACTCTTAAGGATATAATTACCAAACTAAACTTTACATCCAATAATCTTTTCAAGCCTCAACGCCAACAGACGAACCAACAGCCCTAATTGTTGGCTATAATCAATTGTTTTGTTCTCTGTTATAATATTTTTGATTATTTTATAATACTGTAAATTTATGAACTCATTATTGTATGCAGTAATAAGCGTACATAATAAAGACATTGTAGCATATAGAAGCACAGAAGACAATAAATTATTGATGTAGACAAAACTTATCATGTCTGGGCGACTAGAAAATAATAAACAGCCTTCCGTATTTTATTTTCATTTTGATATTTTTTCCTGATGGTTCTTGGGCGACTACCAATAAAGAGAAAGCAGAAATGCTTGCTCAGCACTTGCATAACACATTCCAACCGCACAACCTATAACACGAAGATCATTCAAACATAGAAAATTTCCTTAATGTTCCTCTGCAACTTAGCCTTCCTCCAAAGCCAGTTTCCCCCGGGGAACTCTTCCAAGCGATTCACGATCTGCCATTAGGTTAAGCCCCGGGATATGATCTTATTACTTCAATACTTTTGTGCCATCTTCCTAGGAAATCCATTATACTCTTAACTCACATCTATAATTCCATACTTCAAGTCGCTCACTTCTCTATTCAGTGGAAATACTCTATCATAATTCATTCCTTAAAACCAGACAAGCCACCTCGCCAACTAACTGCTTACAAACCAATTAGTTTACTCTCTATTCTCTCTAAACTACTTGAAAAACTCCTTCTACCACGCCTATCGTGATCATCAGTTCGAATTTCATTTATCTCATTCCACACTTCAGTGATGTCACCGCATTATTGATATAATCTCTTCAGCTCTTGAACAGTCAATACTGTTCAGCCGTGTTTCTTTATGTAGCTCAAACCTTTGATCGGGTCTGGCAGTAGTTCTGTACAACCAAATACGATAAGCTAATTTGTAAACACGAAAATAGAACAGTTCAAAAATTTTCACTTTTTAATTTGAATTCTTTTTTACATTTTTTGAGCGTAAAGGGCGAAGTAAACTTTAAAATAAGGTATAAGTTTCTCAGTCAATAGGAGTAGTAAGAAAGAAGAAATTCCTATACTGTATTTTCATTTTAAAATCCTATTTACGATGTATGAAATGTATTGATTCACTGTTTTGTTTCAATGCGAGACTAACGCATATGCAATTTTAATGACAATTTTTGTTTAAAAAGGAAACTTGACCAATTAACTTACATTCTTACGGTAAAAGAAATAATGTCCCCAAATTTCATATCTGTAACTTATTTGAGCGAAAAGTTAGAATCAATTAAAATTTGAGATAAAAATTTGATTGTTGTTGTCTCAAAATATAGGTTTTTTGACTTAGGATAGTCTTGCATTAGGGGTTCGATGTGTTAATTCATTGTTTTGTTTCAATGCAAGACTAACACATATGCAATTTTAATGACAATTTCTGTAAAAAAAGCAAAATTGACTAGTTCACTTATATTCTTATGATATAAGAAATAATGTCCCCAAATTTCATATCTGTAACTTATTTGAGGAAAAAGTTAGAATAATTTAAAGTTTTGGATAAAACTTTGATTGCTGTTTTCTCAAAATATAGGTTTTTTGACTTGCAATAGTCTTGCACTAACGGTGCGATATATATATTTTTCTCGTAAAATGCATACAGGGGCAAAATCTTAAAAATATCGATTTGTCACACATTTTCGTGAGAATAAAACAGAAAATCGCTAAATACCGCTACACTGAGCTTTATACAAAAAATGTTTGAAATAAAAGTTGTAGGACTTTAAATTTTCTACGTTTATTATTATATACATTTTTGCGATTAAATGCATTAAAAGCCGTTAATCTTAAAAAAACAATTGTTTTACGTGAAAACAGCCTCATCACCCAGCAAACATGGCGCCTATCCTATCTTGTAGTGAAAAATTACACGAATAAACTACTTCTTTCGGTTGACCGATTTTGATGAAAATGTTCATGTCGGGTCCGGTAGTGGTATGTAACTGAAGTTTCTAGTTTCAAGTTCGTACGATGTTCCGTCCTTGAGATATTTTGTTTACACACAACACACACACACACACACACACACATACACACACACACTCACGCACGCGCGCACACACAGACCAATCGCAAAAAACATGATTTTTGGTTCAGGGGGTCTGAAAACGTGTATATCCGGTCTATATTTTCCTTCTTATATATTCATATAGGCAAGAGAAAGTAAAAATCAATCACAACCACATCATAAAATTTTTCAAGAAAGCAAATAAAACTGTTTAGATTTAAAATACAGTATCTACCGTCTTGGTTAATAGTTCAAGTTAAGTATTCAATCCCACATTTACCCTTAACAGACGGACTGCCTATATATAGTTGTTAGATGACGAGTGTGTAAGTACTCAACAGTTTGTGTAATAGTGAAGGTCAATGTAGGCGCACACCAGGAAACATTATAGTTAAATTGTAGCTGAATGTATGCAGAAGAACGTAAGATATTTCGAAATACAATCAGGTTAGTAGGAAATTTTCTATGATTTGTGAATGTTGGAATGATGCTTAATTCCGGTTTTTCTTAAAAATAAAACAGTGCAAAGGCAGTATTTTATTTAAAAATATAGTTATACCCGCGTTTGAAAACTTGAATGGTAAAGAAGGGTTAATTGTTCAATGGTGCTATTACAGCAAACCCGGTTGAATTAAATATGACATGTAAAACGGAATAAACGCTCCGAAATTCGTAGAATAGCCTATTTTCAGACATTCTTCACGATGGAACTAAAGTGTTCTAATATTATCTTTTAAAGTTTCTTCTAGATGCACGTTTTCACAAAATTCCGTGCTTCCATGTAATAACATTTATGTTAAATTAATAACTGTAAGAATGGGTCAGTGACATCCCCTCAAAGAGAAAAAGTTTTCCCGCCTGCACTTTACCACAGAATCTATATTCACTTGACTCTTACATACGCTTGAATAGCCGTACAGTAGGGTAAGCTAGGGCGTTTGATACATCAAATTTTTTGCTAGCATAATCCTATAATACCAAACTAAAATAAATTTAAAAATAATGTTTTCCAAATTTTGACAAAAACGCGCGCCTTGGCATAAGTTACAACAAATTTAACGTATATTCGCTGTAACTGGCGTAAACAAACGGAGTTTCATGTTTGTTTTTTTAAACATCTCTCGAAGTTTTCTTAATGTCTCATAAATTTCAAATTTGTTTGGGTAAAAAAAGCCAAGTCTATCGGCGCGATCTCGGAATTACTGTTCGAAGAGCTAATATTCTACAACCTATCAGTCGGGTTAACTCCTGTACACGAAAAAGTTTTAGTAGCCTGGAATAGAAGAAGGTGTATTAAATTGGCTGCAACAAGTATGCGGCAAAACCTTTCTTATGTCAGTTGTAATTTTCAGAGGAAAATCAGATCAATTAGCGTTGCAACATGGTAATATCAAATTAAAGCCTGCAGTAGATGACTTTGAAAATACTAAAAGTCGTCATGAAATCGTTCATAAGACTATTTCGTGATTAAGTGCCTCAGTTTCTAACGAAGGCTGCTAAAATTACAAGCAATCAATATTACTTCCCCTAATTAAAAGTTACGGCGCAGAAGATTTGTTCAATGCCATTAAAACAGAATTAATTATTTTTTGAATGTTTAACATTATCTATAAAAATTTAACAAAATATATTCTATAGCTTAGTTGTTGTGTATTTCGAATTTTTTTTTACTCGAATTAATACCACATTCCCTGAAGGGTTTGAATTATGGAGATTCAATTGTATTGTAATATAATATTTTGTTACTAGTATAGAAAAATGAAAACATATATTTTCAGATGTACGTTGTCAACAAACAATCAATTACAAGTAAAACTGTATTATTATATTTAAAAAAAAGTGGAGTAGATATGGAATACACAAAACTAAAAGGAAACTGGAAATTAAATGCATTAACTGGTATATCAATGTTCTTTACAATATCCTGCATTTTAGAAATGATTTATGAATGGGAAGATAAATACAAAAGACTTTTTGCAATGGAAGATGCATTGATAACTTTCATTGCTACATTATTTTATTTGGTACTCAATGTTGATCCAGAACATATAAATAAATTATTGTCAATAATCAATCAAGAATATTACGTATACAGCAATTCAAATCCTTTATCAAAAGCCGAAGATAAAATTTTATCCAAGAAAATTAGATTAAAAGTTGAACAATTTAAGATTGATGACAAAAAACGCAATACATTAATGTATTTTGCAGTAACTGCATCTGCAATAAATATTTCAACGATGCCGATGTTTCAATCAATTTATACTATATTAGTAAAAAATGGAAGTACTTATAAATCTATTGAAGATTTATCTCTTCCATTTGAGTATCCATATTTCTTCAACAAATCTGTACTCATGTATGTACTCGTTTATTTTCTACAAACTATGGTACTCTTACACGCACATCATATTGTCTGTGCTGTGTATGTAGCAAATAATTCCTCTTTAAATAAAGTTACAGCGCAGATAAAATTATTCAATATTACATTACATGAAATACTTGATTTCCAATACAAAAATAGTAGTACATTAAAATTGAACAGTGTGGCTGGTTTCAATAAAAATTTCTATCAAAATAACGATGGTAATTCTGAAATTTTATTAAAATGCAGATTTCGAAATTTAATCAAATATCATCAGATCATTTTCAGGTAATTTTAATAATATTGTGACACTTAACTCTATGGTCCGTTTCGGGATCTGGGTAAAATATATAATTTACACACTTAAGTTTAAAATTACAAGTAGCTATTTATTACAATTTTAAATTACAATTATTAAACGATCTTAAATCTAAAACTAACATACAATAAAATTAATAATTTATTAATAAGTAATAATGTAGGGGGTATCCTATTACTATATATAAAATTTTATATGTTTTTGAAAAGTGGAAAAGTGTGGTTAGTTCTGGGATTAGAATAAGTATTGTTTTCTTTGTTTTTGGTTTAACGTCCGACTGTTCTGCAATTACTGCTAATGCAGACGGTGAAGGATGAAATGATTTTTTGTAACGTATGAAAATATGCCGTGCCTGAATGGGATTCAAACCCAAGACCGCATGATGAGATAAGTACTAACGATGACCTCAATGCATTGCGTTATAGTGGGTGGTAATAAGTAATCGGATCAATTTCAGATTCAATCCGCCAAAGATTCATTAATATAATTCATTATTTCAGGCAACTTGTAAGAACTTTTAGCTTTCAGAATGCTATAAATAAAAGGAAATAAACTTACCATAATAATGGGCAAGGCAGGCATAAATTTCACAAAAGTTACAAACATTAAAAAGCGTATCAAAAATTTAATAATTTTAGTACGACATAATAAGTGAACTGATCACATTGAAAATTCAACACTTTGTGTCTTAACTGGCAAATCACGTCAGCTGGTCAAGAGAAAGTAGAACACGAGTAAAAATGAAAAACGATAGACCGCGCCACCGTACGGTGGGCCAGCTTACGGCGCCAACAAAATTCGAATTAACAACGACAACCTACAGAAAGAAAACCAAGCAAGCGCTAAAAACAAAAATAAAGAAAACAAAGCAAGTAACGATCTGAAATCAGACGTTACAGTCTATACCCTTTAATCGTAAAATGCATACTAAGGCCTTATCTTAAAATAATTGATTTTTCACGTTTTCGTGAAAAAAAGGAAATCGCTAATTACCGCTAAACTTAGCGTTATACAAAAAAATGTTAGACATAAAAGTTGTAAAACTTTATATTTTCTACAACTTTTATTATATACATATTTAGGCTAAAATGCATATTAAAGCCGTAATCTTAAAAAAACAATGTTGTTATGTGAAAACAGCCTCACCAAGAATTTCAGCAAACATGGCGCCTACCCTACCTTGTAGAAAATAAAAAATTTAGTAAACCAGGCGATTTTTTAAAAAATCGTAGGACCAGTTTTTGAGAAAATCGCAAAAGAGTAAAAAATTCACGAACAAACTACTACTTCGGGTTGACCGATTTTGATTAAAATGTTCGTGTCGCGTCCGGTAGTCGTATGTAACTAAAGTTTAAAGTTTCAAGTTCGTACGACGTTCCGTTCTTGAGATATTCTGTTCACACACACACACACACACACACACACACACACACACACACCAATCGCTAAAAACATGTTTTTTGGGTTCAGGAGGTCTGCAAACGTGTAGATCCGGTGAAAACTCGATTTCGAAAAATCGACATGAAAGCATACTTTCCTTCCTGTATATTCATTTTGGCCAGAGAAAGTAAAAATATTAATCAGCATAAATTTCCCTATCGATCACGTATTGTCACAATTCCGCTTGAACACCGTGCACTGATTGAAATGAGTTGAGGGGAACGATAGACGCAACACATTTCCCTCTGTCTCGCTAGCCTCCCTACACGCCATCGTAATTGGCGAACAGTTTACCATGTATTTGATCGACCAATGCAGAGCAATTCGGTGATCATGATTCAGGTTTTTTTCATAAGAAGTGTTTACGTATACATCTTTATATAAAAAAGTCTATAAATTTTAAATAGGCTTCCCTTGCAATTAGGCTAGAGGGCTTGACTAAAAAGTACTGACAATACTATAATGAACAATTCTCTTCAGATAACTGTTCTGCAAACACAGAAATACAGTACCGGGACCAGGTTAAACAAGACCTTAGTTCTCGTTTCTATGATGTAATATTGTGATGCCGTTGGCCAGGTAACTTCTTTTCAAAATGTCTCAGATATAAAATAGTTTAATGGCCACGGCTTCAGCCTGACACACAAAAATCTGTCTAAACTTAAAATATATAAACAATTTAATGATCTTTAAAAATGTGCTTTATTCAGGAAACAATTTTTCCAAATTTTTTATAAATTTCTTGTTTGTTTTTTCTTTCAGTAATAAAGCAATACTGGACAAGAATTTAAGAATCACGAGTACGATTGTAAACGAATGCTTCTGCTTAAGTCTCTGCATTTATCTTTACAGTGTTTCCGATGTTAGTAACTTTATGCGTTCTGTTTAAGATACTTAAATCACATTATGTAAGCATAATTGGGAAGTACGTCCTGGTAATAAACATAGAAATAACTTATTGAAAATAATTCAGTTGTACAGCGATGTCTGATAAGGACGATTACCTTCTGCTAGAAGAAAAGACTATAAATTTGTATCCCTGTGTATCCTGAATTTTTTGTTATTTCATAATATAGCTTTGTAAGTTTTTTTTTGTTTGCGCCCTAGAGACTCCAGGACGGGTATATGACATGTCGTCGGATATAACACCTAAAATACATATAAGAATCACACAATGTATCACTACTGTCAAGAAAGAAATTCTTTTACGCTATAAAAAGTTTCACCGATCAAGTAATTTTTTAGATTATTTTAAAGGAATTCAAATCCTCACAACACTTTAAAGATTGGGGTACTTTATTTATGAATTTTCTCCCTGCATAAGTAGGTTTGTGTTCAAACAATTTTGTGGAGTGATTTACCACATGATAATCATTCCTGTTTCTCGTGTTATGATTGTGAACATTGAAATTCTGCATAAAATTATTTTGCCTAACATACATAATTACCTCAAAAATGTAGAGACAAGGAACTGTAAGCAATTTAAGCTCCTTAAATAGTAGCCTGCATGAGGTTTGCTAGTTAGCTCCCACCATACACCTAATAGCTTTCTTTCGAATTTTAAAATCCCTATTCATATTACCCATGCTAGAATTACCCCATACTAAAATACCATAACGGATATGAGACAGAATGAGGCCATGATAAGCTGCCATTAGTAATTCTTTATCATTTAATCTGGCAATTTGTTTTAGTGAAAATACCCCAGATGATATTTTACTACAAACTTGATTGGTATAGAAGTCCCAAGACAAAGATCTATCTAGAGATACGCCGAGGAACTTCACTGTTTCTACATGCTCTAAACTATTATTATGAATAAATACATCCACTTCTCTACTTTAACGTTAAGTTTATTTTTAAACTGCAAGTACTGACACTTTTTCCCATTAACTGTTAATAAGATTTGGTTCAAGAACTGTATACGAACTGTATGTTAACATGTGTATTTACTTCAAGAGCATCTACCAGTAAACTGTTACTGATTACTGAAGTATCATCAGCAAACAACAAAGCTCTGCCATTAGGTATGGCTTATGGTAACCTATTAATGTACAATAGAAACAGAATTGGACCTAAAACTGACCCTTGTGGAACGCCTGCTTTGACTTCAAGCTTTCTAGATACAACCTTTGTAAGTTCCCTGTAACAACGCTAGTTAACTCCACACACTGTAATCTATTAATAAGGTAAGATTGAAACCATTTCAACTATACATCCCTAACGCCTAATGACTCTAGTGTTTTCAATAAAATTTCATGATCAACACAATCGAAAGCTTTACTCAGATCCAGAAACACTGCCAATGCTTTCTCCCCGGCGTCCAATATATCAAATACTTGCTCCAGAGTGAAACAATTGCAGTTTTAGTTGATCTACCTTTTTGGAAACCATGCTGATCCTCTGAGATGATTAGGTTTTCAGTCAAGAAACTGATTAACCTAATAAATACTACCTTTTCAAAAATTTTACTGATTGTGTTTAAAATACTTATGAGCTTATAATTTTCAACTAATAATAATATATAATTTATTATAATTATAATAATATAATATAATATATAATATAAAATATAATAAATATATAATATAATAATTTATTATAATACAAAAATAATTTTATTTCATAAACAGTCGTAACTCTGGTATAAATCTAAAAAGTTTAACATGGATAATAGTTCGTGAACACTTTTTTGTGGCCATTAAACTTAAGGTAACTGAAGAGCTGGTTCTTAAGAAATTTCGATTTGATGATTTATTGAACAGTTGAATGCAAGTAATTTGACAATTCAATATGGATTAAATCAAATGAATTCAGATCAATTATATTATAAGCTGTTAGCTTATAAAGCACAAAAATGTGTTATAAATGAGCAAATTTTAATAAAAATCGTGCAATCAGTTTTTGAGAAAATTTTAAAGGAGTGAATAAATCGCAAACCACGAATACACTATTACTTCCGTTTGACCAATTTTGAAGATAATTTTTGTGCTGGGTCTTTCTGTGATACTAGTTTCAAGCTTTAAGTTTTACGTTTTCCGTTGTCAAGATCCTACCCTCACACACACACATACACACACACACACACACACACACACACACACACACACACACACACACTAACCGATCAAAACACATGTTTGAGTTCAGGGGCCTGAATAAATGTATATACGGCGCATATATACGGTGCAAAAATTTTCTTACCTACATTATTCATTTCGGGCTAGAGATAGTACAAAATAATTTGTGTTGAAAGCCAACGTAACAAGAAACAAACTTAAGGTATAATTTTCATTTATATTTTTCAGATATCTGATATTTGGAGTAAAATGAAGTACTTGTGTTTCATTGTTCCGAATGTGTTTATCTTATTCGCTGACTCTTCATTCGGACAGAATTTAACTAATGAGGTAAAAACAGATTATTTTACAGATTGGCATTACTTAAATAATGGCGACTGTAAATGAAGTAAATAATTAATTATCAAATGAGTTGTTTTTTGTAAAAATCGTTAAACGAACTAGAGACTGCAGATGAAGACGGAGCGTAGTGACCTACGTCACAGCACAGACCCAATTGACTTTCGTTATTCGTAATCTATGTTGTCACGTCCTAACTTTCACACTGCGTCATGGTGATTGCCCACCAGTATACATAGACAATGAACCTCTCACAAAAACAAATACAGTCAAGTGTCTCGGTCTGACTTTTGATAAACGACTAACTTGGATCACACATATCAAACGGAAACGTTTATTACTGAATTCCCGACTTAATTTTCTATATTTCCTACTTCACGAACGATCAAAATTACCAATGGCACAAAAATTACGAATATATTGTTCTTTTTTGAAACCTATTTAGACCTACGGGTCCCAAATTTACGGTTCAACCATACCCTCTAACTTGCAACGAATTCAAGCATTCCAGTCAAAAAAATTACGCCTTATAGCAAATGCACCTCTTTACGTTAGCAACAAAACTTTACATACAGATTTGAAAACACCACTTGTACAAAATTCCATTGATACCTATACAAACGCTTTCACGTCAAGTCACACGAACACGAGAACCCCCTGGTGCGTTCACTTTCCTCCGTCCATTTACCTGATAACCCCCCTAGACGCCTTAAAAGACGCTGGAGTAGAGACCTGCTAATTTGATATACAAATTTCACTCTTGGGGAGGCACCAATGAGGGCTCTACCCCTCTCATGCCTATCATGTTATTTCCATTATTATCATAATCATCACATTTGCTTGTTGTAAAATTTTACAGTTGTAAATAAAGAATTAAAAAGAAAAAAAAGTTGTCACGTTGCGAAATTATGTCATTTAATTTTCACTTCTCTCGAGCGAGCTATCTTCTTATACAGGTTGTGAGATCTTTGTAGTGCAACAGACATCTTTCCCCCACCTGCATTTGTTTGCTTTTTTATGATCTTCGGTAGTAAATCCAATATTAAATGTAAAGAAAAACAATTTTTATATTAAATATTGACCCACCGATTTAAACTAAAGGTAAAGTCGTCGACATGAGTCAGATGTTTAACAGCTGATTTTTGAAGACAAAGGTTCCTGCTTCAAATTCTAGTTAAGGTGGACTTTTATACGGGTTTGAATACTAGACAGTGGTTACCGGTGTAATTTGATTGTTGGGGTTCAATTAACCATACTCTCTCAGGAATGGTCGGCCTGGGTCCGTACAAGACTACACGTCATTTACGTATCACATACATCATCCTCATTTCGCTGGGTCATGGGATTGATTTGTTCTGAATTGAACAGTTGAAACATACACAAATTAAGAATTAAAAAATAAGACATTTATTAAATAAATGTTAGTTTCATACAAACTAATAATTAGTAAGTTCTATATAGTTTGAGACATATTTTACATTCGTGCCCTGTGGAAGTTTAACTAGGAATTGGTTGTTGTAGCCTCTGCTTTCCACTAGCATACAAATTTCGGCACCACGCAAATAAATATAGCAACACATAATTTTACTGCTTAGTGACATTCAACTACAGTTGAGCCGTTCTTATTTTGTTCCTACTGTCAACAAATGATAGCCAGCTACTAAAAAGTGCACGCTAGAGTCCGCTATTTTATGGATGTCGTATTCTTAATAAGTTAACTATGTTTTGAATTATAAGTACATCAAACATCAGTCATGATATTATGTAGGCCTAACAATTTTATTTATAAAAATACTTTTAAAAGTATTTTGTATTTAAATACTTTTGAAAGTATTTTGTTGTTACTTTGTAATCAGTGTGTACTCATTTTTATATAATGCGCATGCTCAGTGACGTCATTATTTGTTTACATTGGGAGCAAACTAAGAAAGGCTGGACTTTACAACGATTGGATTACATTTTTTTGGTGAATTGAATCAAGAAAACTCCCAAATCAATTTGGTTATATGACATTCCAATATAAAATATAAACCTGTTAAAATAAGTTTCAAGAAAGTTGTTTAATTAACAAGATTGATAACAAAGTTGAAGTTGTTGTTTAGGTCATTAGCCGAAATGCTGGATTGAACCACTAGAGGCCTTACTAAGTAAAACAATGAGTTAGGTGGTTTACCATGCCTTCTTCAGTAAGTGGAAATGTATGCTTATCAGCATGCCAGGCCTTCCAAAAAGCATCTACTTTCCACCCTGCCAATTAAACCATCATTTAATTCACCACAGGGACTGGGCATATAATAATATTCATTACTTTTGCGATGCGGTAATCAAATTTTTGTATGATTCCTACATTCTGCTTAATTTCGTTAAGGCGGTTGGATCTAATACAACCAGGAAACAAAAGACGCGATGTGGCTTCGACGCGCACATTAGGCGTAATGCTTGGCTCGTTAGTGAATAGGTAATTTTGGATATTGGATAGGAACATACACATGGAATAAAACTGCAATTAGTGATAATTTTAGCAGTACTTACTCGATTTTGAGTGCGTAGGTTTCCCAGGATGCTTCGGCTCGGTAACGACGTTGTACGAAGACACTAAAACGTTTGATAAGATCTGTACAGATTTCACACAATAAACAAGTCACAAAAGGCACGTTAACGATAGAAATAAAGCACTGCTAACACTTGAGTAATTGCAGTTAGGATAACGGTTTACAGGTTCACAACACGGAGTAACACAAATTTCACAAGGTCCGGTAATCACTTGAATGAAATTCAACATGAATAGTTCGTTGATTAATTGCACGCGCGTTTTACACTGCATAACTCGTTATTTGGGGCCGTAATTAAAGTATTAAAGGCAACATGGTATTGGAATGTCCAATGCGTTACACGAAAATGACGACAGCACAAACGGGCTGATAGCGTCCGTTGAGACCGTGGTGCGCTACACGGCCGACCCGTTCGGAAGGTTGACTTTCAGTGAGAGAATCAGGAAGGAAGGAACAATGGCGAAGTGAGAGCCAGAAATTAGTTGAATTTTGCTATTGGCGGAGAGCGAGCCACGTGAGCGAGGATCACACATGCGTAGAACTAATTAGTGAGGTAATCAATGCAGAATCAATATTAGGAATTTAAACGAGCGGGAAGATCATATTCTAGAATGATCGACGGCGCGGGGTATTTGAACTTATTGCAATACTGAACATTACTTTTAACAGGAGATAACTCTGACTAGTGTCTTTTACACCTCTACTTCTTTTGTTCTTAAATGCTTCAGTCATATAATTGGCTGACCATGTCAAAAGAAACAGAACTATTTATTGTAGCCCTGAAACTAGCAGATGGAGTGGAAATAATTTAACACTCCACCTGCCTGTTATGGTAAAAAGTTCAAGTTAAGAAATTTTTAAATAATTCTAAAATGTTTGTTCCAGGGTGAGAAATTCAGAAATGCTTTATATGAATGTTCTTGGGTGGACAAACCAATCTGGGTCAAGAAAAGCTTATATCTCATGTTGTTATGTGCTAAAGATTATTCCATTAAACCTTTTGGAATTCACACGATAAATCTGAACAATTTTGCTAAGGTACATTATATTCATTTTCTTTTAACTTGAACTTTTCCACACAATAAAGCTAGTGCAATAAGTTGTCTTAAATGAAAATAAGTGAATGTTTTTAAAAGTTTGTACCAAGGCACATGTGTGAGAATTATCACCAGAAAATACTTAACGTAATTTTGCTAATTACATCTAACAAAGGTGTTAAACAGTGGTGTTGTACTTTTCCAATGCTTTTTATTATCTATCTGGATGACATTATCTACAGGTGGAGTCAATCTTTGGACTCTGAAGTTCAATAAATCCTGCTGAGGCAAAATTTAATATTATATTGTACGCTGATGATGTTTCGATAGTACAATAGACAGTGGAAATGCAACAGGAAAGAGTACGCACACTTCAGAGAATATGTGATGTCTACAACCTTAAGATATCTGCTAAGAAAATAAAAGAGATCTATTTCAGAGAAAAATACCCAGCGAGATCGAAATTGTCTTTAAGTAACTGCTGTATAGATCATCAGCCAAAAGGTTGGTTTGAACCTCTAGAGGCTTTACTACGTAAAACGAGGAGTCAGTAAGTTAAAACATGCCTTCCTCACTGAATGAAAAAGTATGTTCATCAGCACACTAATACTTCTGAACCCTGCAAATCTATTACTTTCCACTCTACAAATGACACCTTCACTTTATTCAATACAGATTTCGGCTGTATATGATGAAATTCGTTCCTCTCAGAGGAGATAACTCTGACTAGTGTCTTTTACACCTCTCTACCTCTTGTGTTAAATGATTCAGTGATATAACCTGCTGATCATTTGATAAGAAACAGAACTATTTTTTGTAGCCCTGGAACTAGCAGATCGAGTGCAAAGATATTAACACTCCACCTGCCTGTACGAGCATATGAAGTAATTGTGGAACAGATATCTAGTTTCAATTATTTGGGACGTGAAGTTTCTTATAAATGTCTTGTCTCTGACACATGCACACGTACGAACAACATGTTACACGTTAAAACATGGCTAAAACATTTTTTTTTGGGTCCAGTGACCCTAAAAATATTGTATTTACATTATAAATTTAACATGAAAACAGATACTTTTCTTACCTACATATTCATATAGCCTAAATAGGGCAAGAGAGAGATAAAAGTTGGTAGCCAATAATTATTTACATTCATTTAATGTACGAACTTTTAATTTTTATTTTTGTTTCTTTCCAGACTTTACGAGCAGCATACTCTTATTTTAATGTTCTTCGATCTACCAACAGATCATATTAATTAAATATGGTGTATTTAGCCAGTCTACTGAAATTTTATTCAAAATTGGCCGGCCCATGGTGTAGTAATTAGCGCAACTGACTACTATGCCCGGGTCGCGGGTTCGATTCCCGGTCAGGTCTGGCACTTTTTAATCTGTAAATCGCCGCATATCATTACCAACGCACAAGCTCAAGGCTTATGTAGGCTTATGTAAATTGCCGAATAATTATAAATTCCAAATTTATTACTAAAGTCTGAACATCTTGAAAAAAAATTTAGAATTCGGTCGTAGAAATGTTGTAAGTTTACCCTTTCAGTGCCGAAACAATTTAAAAGTTTGATCAATTTAATTTGAATAAGGGTGTACGAAAGTGCCAGCCCATATTTTGAAAATTTGCAGGCGCAAGCCTACAATAGCCGACCAAAATTTCAACGTTACAGCAAAATAAAATTTCCTGTTAAAAATTAATTTTTATTGAGTTCATAAAAAATGAATTATTTCAAATACTAAAAATACGAGGTGTGTCTATTAAATAATGAGGCTGACGTAAAAACTTCTATTTTTATTTTATACATAATCAATTATTCTCACCTTCAATATACACTTCTTCTCTATCCAGCAAAAAACGCAAAAAAAATTAACTTATATGAGTTAATAGAAAATACAAAAAAAAACGCTTCATTGCTTTTAAGCGCAACCAAAATTATCTTAGGTAACCGAATTTAGTGAAAACATGTTAGTATATGTGTAATTAGACTTTTTTAAAAAAACTAGCTTGCAATAAAAAAATTTAGTTAACGCGAATCTTTGTACACATAATAATTGTGTAGAAAGATTCGCGTTAACTACTTTTTTTTAATTGTAAACCAGTTTTTTTTAAAAAGACTAATTATACTAACATTAGGGAGGGGGGTCAAAATTTATGTTAATATCCAAATGGATTTAAAGGTTGTACGACCAAAAATTTAAGGAAGATTCGAAACAAGACGAAAGCAATAACAAGTTAAAAAAACTACGCAGAAGATATAAAATATAACGGAAGAATTTGGCGAAAATTTAACGAAAAAAGTTGGACCGAATTCGGGTGAAAGTGAAACCCTGGTAAAAATCAAAGTGAAAAAAAAATCCAAAAATACATGTGTACCCATAAATTTACAGAATTTACATAATAAAAAACCAAACAATATATTTAAAAAATAATTAATGTTAACACACCACCAATAATTTTATAAACGATTTCCAATTTAGATAAGGTTTTTAAAATTTAAATTTTTTAAATCGTTCCATAATGAAAACAAAGATTAGGTTACCTGAAAATTATATCGAAGTTAACAACACGGGAGCTGGCTTAAGACAAACCCTAGGGTACCATGTGAAGGAAGGACATCTCCACTCCTGCCATGGAGTGAGAGCGTGAGAATCGCGTAATCAGCCTTAAGGCAATAATGCAAAGAAAATTTATAAGCGAACAATAACGTTGCTGAGAGAAAGAGAGAGAGGAATACAAAATTGAACTGCAACCGAGCGCATGCACGCCCAATGCACGCTAAATGCAAAACGGAACTTAAAACAGCTAAGGAATGCATATTCCTACACGCGTATTTAATCTGCAAGGCCTAAACAATGAAATTATGAACGTTAAATAAGCTGGAATAATAAAACTGCGTAATTCTATAAAATTAATAAAAATTATAAAATAAATCAAGAAAATAAAACAAAAATC
Source organism: Catonia carolina (assembly GCA_035578175.1). NCBI lineage: Eukaryota > Metazoa > Arthropoda > Insecta > Hemiptera > Achilidae > Catonia > Catonia carolina. Next base: position 641,168 of record JAQMRL010000017.1, on the reverse strand, counting down.
GGAATTTGAAATTTTTTTTAAAGACTTCAAGTCTGAGATAAATATTACAAATAACGCTTGTTGCCAAATCTGTCATTTAACAATTGCCAAGCAATGTGATAATTTTGTGCGGAACTTTCTAAAGCTTGAATGACTTCAAAAGCTTCACCCTTTAAAGAAGCCTTTAGGAAATGATATTTATGAATATCCCGTATCTCCCTGAAATGAATGGGAGAAATGTAAATGTGTCACGAAATGAGAGCCATTCACCATAGCTGCCATCAAACGTAAAAAGTTGTATAACTGGAAGTTTAACTGAACCTTGTTGCGTAATTATTGGCTTGTTTTCAGTTGCTAAGCTCATGATCAGAAATGACCTCTTGAGCCGCTGATATTAATGCAAAATATTCTGCATCAAAAGGTTTACTTTGATCTGACTGATCATCATCTGACTGCGATTTAATAATCGCAGTTTTAATTGAGTAATATCTGCTGCACTAGAAATTTCACTAAAATATGTTTTAAACCTAGTTAATTTTGCCTTAAATAAGTCACGTTCTTTCACTAATTGCTTGAAATCCCTCATAATTGTTGATCACCACAACTATGTATTATAAATGACTATATTAATGAATTGATTCGATAAAAATTAATAATGTATAGAGGCTTATACATTACAATTGTTTACTTATAGGACACCAAACCAATTTGAACTATTTTGTTTAAAATCGATACTTTTTTGTATGCTGAATCCGAATATCAAGTTCTTTTTGTGCGCAAACCTCTGGGAAATTAGTTATTTGCCCTTTTATATCATATACGCAACATTGTCAATTATGCCGTGATATTTCAATGTACCTATGTATACATTTTAAAATACAGAAAATATATATATTGATAGTAATAATATTAAATATTGATCGATAAATATGAATAAAATAGACGTAAATATATAAACAACGTAAATACTACGAATAACGTAAAATGACATACTATTGTAATGACGTCATGCCGTAAATTGGTTTGAGTTTTACGAGGTCATAAAAAGCGGCGTCAAAAATTAACATTAACCATATTAAACGAGTAGCTTATCGGTTGATATGGACATTCACAGTTGCACATAACAACCGATAACCTACGCAACATTAGCTAATTTAAAGTAGGTTATTCGTTGTTAAATGCAACTATAAACGCCCGTAACAACCGATAACCTAAGAGTAGGTTATCGGTTGTAAGAGGCGTTTATATTTTCACATATTAACCGATAACCTACTCTTGATGTTGAGTAGACAATTGGTTGTTCTGTGCAATCACAACCCCCCTAAACAACCGATAACCTATTCAACATAAAAAGCTCATTAAGAGAAGGTTATCGGTTGTTACAGGCGTTCATAATATCACATAACAACCGATAACGTACTCTAAATGAGCTAATGTTAATAAGGTTATCGGTTGTTGCGGGCGTTTATAGTTGCATATAACTACCGATAACCATTTTGTGGGCCTAGAGACGGGGCAAACACAAACATAATTTAACGACATTGGCGCGAGGTAAGAAACAATATTTCACGATAATGCCTCAAAAAATGTCATTTTGTTGGAAATTTTGCAAAATTCCAGTTTAAATGCAAGTATCCTGTATATAATGACTGTTCGCGAAATTTTTTCAATGCCCCGCTGCCTTATACCCTCCAAAGTTCTAACAGGTAAGTGTAAATTTATAGTAATTAACGGTATTTATAAATAACTATTTTTCTAGTCTAAAATGTAATTGAACACTGAACGGATTGAGTATTGTTTTATACATTTTATGGTTCCTATTACCCCTGTTTTATTAGTATATTATAAAATTTCCGGTAACCAATTAACTTAACAAAAATGAAAAGTACAAAAATGTGAGATGACATCATAGTTCATCCATTACGTCGTACTATTTTGGTTTTTATTTAGTTCGAATATTTTAAATTCTAAATTATTTTACCACATTTTTGATGGTTGGAGAGTAAAATTAGAGTAAATAAGATAAAACCTAGTATTAATTAGCTTTAATAATATTAATTTTACCATATAAATGCGCATTTTTATTGTAATATTGTAAACAAAGTTGAAGTTTAGGTTATGAAAGTGAGGTTATGTTGGTAGATGATTTATAAAAGGGCGTATAACTAATTCCACAGTGGTTTGCGCGCAAAAGTAAGTACATATTCGGATTCAGTATACAAAAATGTATCAATTTTAAACAAAATGGTTCAAATAGGTTTGGTGTCCTATAAGTAAACAATTACCAAATTATAATTATATGTATAGAATGTTTGTTATAGAGGCTTATTTGGGGTATACAATGAATAAAAATTCAAGGATATGAAATATTAGTAATATACAAGGTATAAAATATGTACATAAAATGAATGTTAATGATAACCCATGAATTGGGTGAGTAAACAGTCGCAACAATGTAAAATAAATCAGTTCAACACTTATCTGGTAAATTCCGGTAAACTATGAGCTAGCCCTGAATATGTCACGATTTGGTAATGCAGAGTTTTAAGAATGAATAATTATATATAGTTCAGCCGCTCTAAGTTTGCTCCTACTGTCAACAAACCAAAACCAGCTACTACAGGGTGCACGCTAGAGTCCGTGACTTTATGGATGTCGTATTCCTATTAAGTTATCTATTTTTTAAATTATAAGTACTTGAAGTACTAAAAACATAGCGTGATATGATGTAGGCCTAACAATTTAATTTAGAAAAATACTTTTAAAAGTATTTTGTATTTAAATACTTTTGAAAGTATTTTGTATTTAAATACTTTTGAAGGTATTTTGTATTTAAATACTTTTGAAAGTATTTTGTATTTAAATACTTTTGAAAGTATTTAGTTGTTACTTTTTAATCAGCGTGTACACATTTTGATATAATGCGCATGCTCAGTGACGTCATTATTTGTTTACATTAGGAGCAAACTTAGAACGGCTGAACTATAGTTAGCTATATTGTTTATAAATGTGGTTTTGCATCAAAATATAAATAATAAAATGTGTTGATATTGAAAAATCAGCTGATACGCAATCCACTAAAAGTTGTTGCTGTTTTGCACAAAAATAACAAATTTGTATGCCGGCCGCATTGGCGCAGTTGGTAACGTGCTCGCCTCTCATCATGCGGTCCTGGGTTCGAATCCCACTCAGGCACGGCATATTTTCATACGTTACGAAAAATAATCATTTCATCCTCCATTGTACAATAGTTACACCCCAACGTCGTCGCTAATGACCGTTGTAGTTGATGCGACGTTAAATAAATCAATAATTTTAAAAAGAAAATAAACAAATTTGTTACAAAAAATATGTTATTTACCACAGTTTGAATCCGGTCGGAGTAACCAAAAATGATTGAGTGAATGAATGGCTTGGATAAACGCACTTACATTGAAATTTGAACACTGTTTTATTGACCCAACACAATACGCAAGCGGCTGTATCAATGTCCAGCACACATTCACTCACCTGCGCACTGGTCGACTCACTGGAACTAGCTACGCACATAGCAGTAGCCAGCGCCCATTAACACTCACACATTTTCGCAACTCAACACGTTCCCACACAAATAAAACATTAATTAAATATCAACCCAAACAGTTTGCATGATGTATTCTAGAGAAATAGGGAAATTTTTACTATTGTTTGCCCGTATACGAGGTGTGTTCAAAAAGTAACGGGAATTTTTAAATTTCGCGGGTTTGGATAGTCCGATTGTAAAAATTTTTTTTTATTATGTTGGTTTACATGCCCCTGACGTACGATAAAATTTTGAACAATATTCATTGCTTAGTTCTTAAGTGGAAGCCGCTACGGTTAGACGTGTTTTTCGAGCACGGCTATTTTTGTTTGTTAAAAAGAATTCATCAAAGAATTTGTATTAAATTTTGCGTGAAAAATGAAATAAAGTGTAATAAAGTGTGTGAAATGTTAACAAAGGCATATGGTGAGTCTGCTATGAGTAAAACAAGGATTTACTAGTAGTATAAGCGTTTCCAAGATTGCCGCAAAAACGTTGAAGATGACGAACGACCCGGACGTCCACGCACATCAACAACCGATGAAAACGTGAAAAAAGTGAAAGAAATGGTTATGAACGATCGCCGAATCACAATCAGAGAAGTCAGTGATGATGTTGGCATATCGATTGGCTCATGCCATGAAATGTTTTCGGATGTTTTGGGTATGAAACGTGTGGCAGCAAAATTTGTTCCAAAATGTTGAATTTCGAACAAAAACAACGGCGAATGGAAGTTGCTCAGGAATCACTAAATGAAGTCGACAACGATGCGGATCTACTCAAACGTGTTATAACAGGTGATGAAACATGGGTTTAAGGATACGATGTCGAAACTAAGGCTCAATCGTCCCAGTGGAGGCATTCTGGATCGCCAAGACCGAAAATGGTTCGACAAGTGCGGTTGAATATAAAGGTTATGCTCACTGTGTTCTTCGATTTTAATGGCATAGTGCATCATGAATTCATGCCACAAGGTCAAACAATCAATAAGGAGTAATCAATAAGGAATAAGGAGTACTACCTACAAGTTCAACGCCGTTTGCGTGAAGCAATCCGAAAAAAACGCCCGGATTTGTGGCAAAACAATTTATGGCTTTTGCACCACGATAATGCACCTGCTCACACTTCATTGCTTGTTCATCAATTTTTGGCCAAAAACAAAACTGTAACGATGCCCCAGCCTCCATATTCGCCAGACATGGCTCCATGTGACTTTTTTCTATTTCCAAAAATAAAGAGAACATTAAAAGGCCGTCGTTTTACAAGCATAGATGACATTAAAAGCGAATCGGTGAAAGACCTAAAAGCTATCACAAAGATCGAGTTTCAGAAGTGTTTCGAGGATTATTTTTTTTAAATCTCTTCATTTACTAAATATCTTATGGTCTACAAGATAGGGTAGGCGCCATGTCTGCTGAAAATCTTACATAGGCTGTGTTCTCGTAGAAAAAATAAAATGTTTTATTTTTAAGATTGGGGCTTTAAGATGCATTTTAGCGCAAAAACGTAGGCTATATATATAATAAAAGTTGTAGTATTTGAAATCATACAATTTGTATTTCAAATTTTTTTTATAACGCTTAGTTTAGCGGTAATTAGCGAATTTCTTTTTTATTCTCACGAAACGTGTGAAAATCGGTTTTCTTAGATTTCGGCCTTAGTATGCATTTTACTACAAAAGTGTATGAAATCAGATTTTTAGAAAATTAAAAGATCTACAACTTTTATTTAGAGCCTTTTTCTCTACAGAGCTAGTTTGGCGTGAAAGAGTGAATTTTCCGTATTTTTAAGCCAAACAGGTTGATTTTAATTTTGCATCATTCACTCATGATTAAAATAAGGTTATGTTTTTTGAGGTTAGTGTTTTGCTTATTGGTAATATTTATTTACTTATGTTATGTTGTTAATTATTTGTATTGGCTAGAGAAAATGTGTGAGTGTTTCAAACCAGTTTTTTAATAACAATAGAAAGGATTTAAAAAAACGTTATGAACCAAAATGATAAAAAAAAATATTCATTACTATTAAATACAGAAGTAGTATCAAAAAATCGAACTAGTAGAACGTTTAATAAATTATAAAGCATTTAAAATTGTGCGGTTACGTCTTCAGATTGAATGACGAAAGAATGTGCCTAAGAGGTGTAAAACAGTGTAAGTTTCGAAGTTAAAAATTTTGAATGGCATCCTTAAGAAAGAAAATGAGTCATCTCTTAGATCAACAATATTAATAATTAACAGAACAGATATCTCTTATATTAAATTAAAAATGATGATGGCTGAGATCGTATCTAAAAAATGTTCATAATTCAAATATTTTTTCCTGCGTAAAAGAAAACCTTAATGCTCAAATTCCTACTACTTAATTCGTTCCCAAATAAAATTTAATTGTTTTCATATTACAAAAAACCTTGACTTACCACAGCACATACAAGATACCACCAGAAAACAGACTTAACCTAAGGTAACCTACCTATCCTAAACTAACCTAACCTAACATTACATCTACTCTTCGGACTTTAGAGAGTTGCGGAGGAAGAAAAAATTCCTGAACCGTCATATATCCGTATTAATGAGTAAATAAAGTTCTACGAAGGAAAAATAATAAAATAACAATAGAATGAACAATATGATGTAATACATTCATTTTTTAATATCAGGTTTATTGTGTACCTGTTATTTTCGAACAGAAATAATAGCAAATGGAAATTATTTGTAAAAAATTCAAGAGTAGCGAAGGTCAATTATGTGCACGCAACCTATTATTCTGGAAATAGTCATCCCGTTCATTTTATTTCTATTTTATTATAAACAATTTCTTTTACAAATTTATTTACGTAAAAAATTTTCTTAAGACCGACTTGTTTATAGTATCCTCAAAGAAATCTTAAAGTTTTTTAAGTTCTCAATGCATTGGTTGTAATCTGGTTACGACCATCCTGCGTTTTAACTTATTTTGATTTCTATTCATATTCTTATATTATTATAATTACCTAAGTAAAGTTGAAAAAAATTAAATCCATTTATTCCGAAATACTAATTTAAAAAAATACATACAAGTAGCTTATGATCGTCAGAATTACAACTCTGTCTTTGAATAAGTAATCAAAAGTGCGGTAAGTGTATTATATTATAATATCATAAGCAACAACATAATCACCTTCAGTAGGGAGCAAACTTAAGGGAAGACTGTACTTTGCATCCCTTTAAATTATTGATTGTACTTTAAATTTGCTATTTTTAGGTCCATTTTTCACAAGATTGGTAAACGATAGGGATTTGATACTTTACTTATTAGTAGTCGTCGGGTTGCACAAGCTACTGACATTTTTGCAAATTAATCCGTTAAACCATAAAGTTAAAAACAGAATAAGGAATAACATGAAATTTTTACAAATTTGTTTACGGTATTTTACAAATTAATAATTTTTGTAGCTTTTGAGGAAGTTATAAAAGTGCCGGAGTATGTGAAAGTAGAAGATAAATAACTGGTAAAAATTTACGCCTGGTACGTTTAATAGTGTCCGAGAAAAATGTACCTAAATGTTAAAACTCTAAATTTACGGGAACGGACAAAAACACAAAAAGGCACAAATCAAAAACAAAATGTACACAAACAAGTAAATTTCCTATCAACATTTGGTTAGAAAGCTGAACCAACAGCTTTCTGTCTTAAAAACAGTAATGAAAACTTAATTTTTTCAATGAAATAATTTTTTTCACCTAATTTAATGTTTTCATGGTAGATCTCGGTCTGCACATTGAAAAACATGAAGAACCGAAATTCTAAACTTTCAGTTAAAACCATCATACAGTCTCATTAAGTACCATAGAAACAAGCATTCGAGCACAATCATCCCGTTATCCCAAATTTTCCTAAATAAATTCCCGGAATACCCAGAATTATTCCTGTTTATATGAGTTTTACAAACTTTTTCCGGGAATATCTCCAACTGAATCAAAGCCTGGTGATTTACGCAACTAAATTCGTTTCAACATGATTACAACACTTTTAAATCCTGGATTTCTCTCTTGGAAAGTTTGGTATAATCCCGGAAATTATTTTCGGGATAACAACTGACTTCAATAACGACCAGAAAAGTCTTAATAAAATAAGGGACTTATTTAAATCCTGGAATTCTCTCTAGGAACGTTTAGTGTAATACCTGACAATTTTTCCGGAATTTCAGGATAACAAGTCTTCTTCAATAACGTCCTGAAAATTCATAATAAAAACAGTATTTTTCTTTAAATCTTAGATTTTTTCTAGAAACGTCTGGATATTCCCGGACATGTTTTCGGAAAAATTGTAGACATTCCCAAAAAAAATTTGTAAAACTGGAATAAACACGAATAATTCTGTGTATTCCCGGAAATGTTTTAGGAAAATTCGGAATAATCTGGATATTTGTGCTCGAATGCTTGTTTCTATACTAATACTAACTTAAACTTATGCGAACGTTCCCAGTGACTCCGATTTGAAGCAGCGCCGGCGTACAGTACAAGATTCACACACAGAACGATAAGCTTGTACAGTCTAATTATTTTATTAAATTGCATTAGTAATTAAAATTACATTCAAGAAACTCAGAAGAGTGTTGAATAAGAACACATTAAAATGAGACGGAATTTCTAACTTGCACCATGTTAACGTTAGGAAAATATCCTCTAAAACTACAGAACCATTTACTTCAAATTTTAACACAATTTCTACAGTATAGTTTTACAAATCCATAAGTTTTTACAACGAAAATAATTTATTTTTACCGAGGAAAATTTTTCTATTTGGAACCTGGAATTCGAGGAAATTATTTTTTATTTTTGTGGTTAACAAAAGTCACTCAAAAGACGTACGGTTGTGTAGAATGGCATGGTAAATTGTGTGTAAAAATTTGACGTGGATTGATTCAGTAGTTTTTAAGAAAATGTCCCTCATTTTGCAACTACGTTACAGTCGTCTAGGCCTAATTTTATTTTGGTTATTTTTTTCCTTTTATTGTCATCTGTTTTTGATAAATTTTATTGTTTGAATGGATTTCTTTCTCAATCACATTCTTTCCTAATCAATTAGGAATTTACTTAAGAGGATTAGCTTTGTATTCTGTTTGCCGATCCCCCCTCTACTTTCTGGTTTATGAGGTTTTTCGTTGTCCCTACCTTCTTCACTCGATTATTAATCTTCAGTCAGGCTGGGCGATTCTTTTTTCTTACCATGTAACCAATGTAAAATTTATTGTGCCATGTATTACGTGTACGTTTGCCGTTTCGGTTTTGTCGCGTACTTTCGCCCTTATTTCTCAGGTATGTAAATTTTGGGTTTTTTTTGTACTTTTATGCTTTTTATGCTTTTAAAAAACGTTTAATTCTTTTATTTTATTATCTGGCTATTTTTATATTTTTCTTTGCGCTAAAATTGTCTTGGCTTTCTTGAGCCCCTTTATTTTAGCTTTTTGTATGGTTTCTGCTACGTAGTTCTTCTTGCTTCTGGAACGTTCTACGTGCATTTCTTTGCATGGTTGCGACATGCTTTTGTTGGTATGGTTAATTATTCTGGCTTGCGCTTTTGTTTATCTAAATTTAAATTCTGTTTTTTTATTTTTTTCTTCTTTAAATTTTTTAAAAATTATTTTTAAATGGGGGTTTTTATTTTGGGGTTTTTTGCTGTTAGCTAATTCCTTTGGGGATTTGCTTTCAGCGTTCAAGTCCCGGTTCTAGTCATGGGACTACTTCAAGTTACGGTTCAAGTCATGGTTCATCTTCAAGTACTAGTTTCCAAAATTGAATTTTAAATGTCATTTTTAATATTGGTTATGGATGGAATCTCAAATATTTTTTTTAAATTAAATAATATGATTATAACTTGATTAAATATTAAATTTTCAAAAACTGTATATTTAAAAATGGGAGATTAAAAACTTTTCTACTGTATTCCACAAATTTACTAAACTATAATGTTTGCGATGGATTGGTGTTAATCTGACTCAAGTATAATGAGAAGTATTTCGGATAATAATTAAATTTGGTAATGTAATTTTTATATTTTTTTTATACGGATGTCTACTACCTTTTTGGATTTTTCTGAATTTGGATTTAAAGGGCTTCTCCCATTTTGGTTTGTTTTTTAAATTTCTTTAAATGAAAATTTATGAACTTCATCTACTTTTATCTTATTTTTGGATATTTTTGTAATATGAAATTGTATTGTTAAACTTTGATGTATAACTTAACAGTTTCTGTCATTTAATTTTTGGGTGCACCCTCATTTTCTTTATAAAATTTTATTTAAATATTTTTTTTGGTTTCTTAAAGTGGAGCTAGTCTGGCTCATATTGTGCAACCTGCTCATGTAAATCTTTGGACAGTAATTACACTAAACTTAAACTTGCTTTAAAATCTGTTGGTGAAAAAAACTGTTTTGTAAAAAAATATTTTTATGTTCTGTTATTATTATGAACTTCACATCTATACAAATTTTAAAACTAAAACTTATTGTTTAATAAATAGTAAAGCAAGCATTTTTGTGTGTAAAGTGAATTTACTCCACAACCATTTTCCTCACTATATGTTCACCTTTTTTTGGAAGGCGTAACAATTTACAAAATAAAGAATTGTTTGCTGAAAGGCAAAAATCTACAACTAATAGCATTATTATTATTATTATTATTATTATTATTATTATTATTATTATTATTATTAGCGTATTCTCCCTTAAAGGAAGGCGATAAGCAAACTGAATCATTTTTTCTTCTTGTTATTATTATTATTATTTTTATTCATCATATCAGTCTATAGTAGGTAGTGCGCGTTGAATTACGTATTGTGTTGTGAGTAATAACTTTATTGTATAGTGATTTTTGTTGAATTTGATGTATTTATTCTGTTAAAATGAGTAACTGTAATCTTTGTGAAGAAATAATTGTCGAGGAGGAAATTAAATGTAATGGCTGTAAATGTAATTACCATTACAACTGCTCAATTTCTGAAACCACGTATCGTGCTAAATCCAGAGAGGCAAAATTATCATGGCGGTGTCAAGGTTGTCGAGACAAGAAAAAAACAGCGGCTTTAAAAAAAACATCAAGATCTGCATCGGGAACGTCTACACCGGTTGAAGTTGAAGAACTGGAGAAAGAGCTGACTGAAGTTGAAGATGAAATTGCACCTTCGGTTAGAGTTCTGCTCGTCAACATGTTAAGATCCATTCAACATATGTCGGATAAATTCGATGAGATGTCTAAAAGGTTTGAAGAAAATGTTAATGAAAGTAAGGTACTAAGAGAAGAAATTTTAAATCTTAGGGAAATTGTCGAGAAGAAAGATGAACAAATTGAAAATTTGACTGTTAAAATATACAAGCTTGAACAATATAAACGACGAAAGTATCTTGAAATTCATGGTTTGGCTGATGATCCACAGACTGATGTAAAAAAACAAATTGAAGAGGTTGCTGTAAAAATTGGAGCTACTGGTGTTGAAATTAAAGAAGTACATCGCATTCGTTTGAAGAAATCTGTTATGTTACTGGTCAAGTGCAAGGAGGAAACTCAACGTAATGAATTCATTAAGAAGGGTAAAATGTGGTGGAATTCATTGTCAGCTGAAGCAATGAAAACTAGTAATCGCATGTATTTTAATGAATCATTAATTCCTGAATACCGGAACTTGCTGCGTGAGGCTCGAATTAAGGGACGTCTGGCAAATTTTAAATACATTTGGGTTAAAAATGGAAGAATTCTTCTACGCAAAAGTGAAAACGATAACGTTCATAATATCGCCTGTGAAAAAGATCTGTGTAAATTGATTTAAAGTGAAGTGTTCCATACGTGCTGTGTGTTTTTATTTGTATAATTCGTGAGCCATTTTTATGTTTATTATTTTTATTTTTATATTTATTATATGCAATTTTTGTTTTTCCTTTTTTTTTCTGGAAAGATATATCTATGTAATGGTTCCGTTTTCTTTTTATGGATTGGCTTAATTTTGATCTAAATAATACCTATATTCAATTTAAAGAATGTGAGAATATAAATGAGTGGAATTTGGCTGTCAGGAGAGAAAATAGTGAGTATACATGGTTGAAAGTATTTCATTTAAATATTAGATCTATAAGAAAATATTGGGACGAGTTATTAATCGTATTGAAATACAGTGATTTTGACTTAATCTGCTTATCGGAGGTTAATATTAAAGAACACGATGTAAATTTGTACAAGTTAGAAGGTTATAATACAGTAAATTGCCTGAGAGAAAAAAAAAATGGTGGAGGGTTAATAATTTTTTACCGTGAAAAGTTTTTATTTAAAAAAATTAATAATAAATTTAATTCTTTTGAATGTTTGTCTGGATGTATTGTTTGTAAAAGCGACAACTTTATATTTAATTTGGTTTTAGTTTATCGACCACCTAATTTAAATCGTAGAAATTTTATTCAGGACATTAATTTACTACTGGATAACTTATCGGACTCTCAGCTTATTTTGGTTGGAGATATGAATATTGATTTACTGGAAAAATCTAACCCTGATGTAATGGATTATGAAGTTACACTTTACAGTTATGGACTAATTAATGTGATAGAGACAGCAACTAGAGAGGAAGTAAAAGAAGGTGAATTAAAATCTTCTTTAATTGATCACATATTTGTTACATCAAAAAGTAATCAAATTATTTCTTCAGTTGTTCACCATAAATTTGCAGATCATTATCCTATTGTTGTTTCTATTAGCAGAACAAGACCAACTGTTAGTCCATCTAGTATCCGAATTACTAATAATTATGTTGAAAAAATTAGCAATAAGAAAGTGGATTTTCTCATTAAAAATTTTGATTGGAACTCTTGCGTTGACGATAATGCTGATACATTTATGAATAATGTTGTTAGTACATTCAACTCGATCTATAATTCAAGTAGTATAATTGTGAATAAAGAAAATAATAATTTAGTTCCTAGGGAAAGATGTAAAGCATGGATGACGAATGAATTGTATATAAAAATTAAGGAAAAGGATCGTTTGTTTAGAAAGTGGAAATCTAATCCAAATAATATAAATTATAGACTAAATTATATTAGCTGTAGAAACAAAATTACTAATGAAATTAAAAAAGTTAAGAATCAATATTTTAGAAATAAGTTTGAACTAAATAAATTTAATACAAAGAAATTATGGGTTGAAGTAAATACAGTATTGAATAGGAAAACTGACAAAAATACTGATAAGAAAATTATTAGTTCATTTGGTAACAATTATGCAGACATTGTACATGAATTTTCGTATAATTTTGTTAAGCAAATAGATGACCTGGTCAATGATAATAAATGTTTGAATGGAGAAGGATCTTTTGCTGCAGATTGCATTACACAAGTTAACTTTTATTTACCTTTTACAAAAGCAAACACAATTGATAAAATAATAAGACAGGATATTTCTATCAATAAATCACCAGGTATAGATAAAGTAAGAGCTATTGATATAATAAATAATAAAAATATTTTTAGCCATTTATTATCAACGTTGATAAATAACTGTATACGAAATGGATATTTTCCTAATATTCTAAAGGTTTCTATTATTCGGCCGTTATATAAAAAAGGAGACTCTAGTAATGTTTCCAATTACCGGCCTATATCTATATTGTCAGTAATAGAAAAGATTTTTGAGAAATATATTGTATTACACCTAAATAAATATATAAAAGAAAATAATATTATAAATGATAATCAATACGGGTTTCAGAAAGGTAAAGGCACTGAGAATCTTATGGTTGAAATTAATGACTATATTAATAATAATTTAGATAAGGGTAAATTTGTTATTGCCATATTTATTGACTATTCTCGTGCTTTTGATACTGTTAATGTAAATATTCTACTTACACGATTGCAAGAAATAGGTGTAGGTGATAGGTTTTTAAGATTGTTTAAAAATTATTTAATTGATAGGACATTTAAGGTTAAGATAGCAGAAACTTTTAGTGATATTAGTTTTCTAAAATATGGCGTACCTCAAGGAAGCTGTTTAGGGCCGATTTTGTTTATAATTTATGTCAACAAGTTATTCAATATGGTTAAACTATGTAAATTATTCATGTACGCTGATGATGCTGTTCTTTTGTACTCTCATCGAGATATAAATACTTGTATTGCAACGATGCAGGAGGAATTTGATAGAATTGTAAAGTGGTCATACAGTAATAATTTATTGCTTAATAGTGAAAAAACGAAATCTATGTGTTTTCGGTCACCTTTTGTAAAAATAGACATTAGATTGCGACAATTTGAGTTGCATAGTTCCAAGTGCTTTAATATTAAATCAAATTGTGATAACTGCTCTAAATTGTCATATGTAAATGACTTTAAGTACTTAGGGGTATACTTCGATGTTCATTTAAAATTTCATATTCATACTGCTTTCTTAGTTGATAAGATGAAAAAGTTAGTTGGTTGTTTTTATTACTTAAGACCTTTAATTGATGAAAAAATTTTTAAGATTGTATACAAATCCTTGGTCGAGTCTATTTTACGCTACGGAGTTCAAATATGGGTGGTACGATTATGGTTCATATAAATAGATTAAAATCGATGCAATTAAGGATTTTAAAATTGGGATTAGGTACTAGACATGTAAATGATAATGAATTGTTTGAGATATTTGATTATTATTATTACTGTTATTACTGTTATTACTGTTATTACTGTTATTACTGTTATTACTGTTATTACTGTTATTACTGTTATTACTGTTATTACTGTTATTACTGTTATTACTGTTATTACTGTTATTACTGTTATTACTGTTATTACTGTTATTACTGTTATTACTGTTATTACTGTTATTACTGTTATTACTGTTATTACTGTTATTACTGTTATTACTGTTATTACTGTTATTACTGTTATTACTGTTATTACTGTTATTACTGTTATTACTGTTATTACTGTTATTACTGTTATTACTGTTATTACTGTTATTACTGTTATTACTGTTATTACTGTTATTACTGTTATTACTGTTATTACTGTTATTACTGTTATTACTGTTATTACTGTTATTACTGTTATTACTGTTATTACTGTTATTACTGTTATTACTGTTATTACTGTTATTACTGTTATTACTGTTATTACTGTTATTACTGTTATTACTGTTATTACTGTTATTACTGTTATTACTGTTATTACTGTTATTACTGTTATTACTGTTATTACTGTTATTACTGTTATTACTGTTATTACTGTTATTACTGTTATTACTGTTATTACTGTTATTACTGTTATTACTGTTATTACTGTTATTACTGTTATTACTGTTATTACTGTTATTACTGTTATTACTGTTATTACTGTTATTACTGTTATTACTGTTATTACTGTTATTACTGTTATTACTGTTATTACTGTTATTACTGTTATTACTGTTATTACTGTTATTACTGTTATTACTGTTATTACTGTTATTACTGTTATTACTGTTATTACTGTTATTACTGTTATTACTGTTATTACTGTTATTACTGTTATTACTGTTATTACTGTTATTACTGTTATTACTGTTATTACTGTTATTACTGTTATTACTGTTATTACTGTTATTACTGTTATTACTGTTATTACTGTTATTACTGTTATTACTGTTATTACTGTTATTACTGTTATTACTGTTATTACTGTTATTACTGTTATTACTGTTATTACTGTTATTACTGTTATTACTGTTATTACTGTTATTACTGTTATTACTGTTATTACTGTTATTACTGTTATTACTATTATTACTATTATTACTATTATTAACTATTATTACTATTATTACTATTATTACTATTATTACTATTATTACTATTATTACTATTATTACTATTATTACTATTATTACTATTATTACTATTATTACTATTATTACTATTATTACTATTATTACTATTATTATTACTATTATTACTATTATTACTATTATTACTATTATTATTACTATTATTACTATTATTATTACTATTATTACTATTATTATTACTATTATTACTATTATTATTACTATTATTACTATTATTATTACTATTATTACTATTATTATTACTATTATTACTATTATTATTACTATTATTACTATTATTATTACTACTATTATTACTATTATTATTACTACTATTATTACTATTATTATTACTACTATTATTACTATTATTATTACTACTATTATTACTATTATTATTACTACTATTATTACTATTATTATTACTATATTATTACTATTATTACTACTATTACTTACTATTATTACTACTATTATTACTACTATTATTACTACTATTACTTACTACTATTATTACTACTATTTTACTACTATTATTACTACTATTACTACTATATTACTACTATTATTACTATTATTACTACTATTATTACTACTATTACTACTATTATTACTACTATTATTATTACTATTATTACTACTATTATTACTACTATTATTATTACTATTATTATTACTATTATTATACTATTATTACTACTATTATTACTACTATTATTACTACTATTATTACTACTATTATTACTACTATTATTACTACTATTATTATTACTATTATTATTACTATTATTATTACTATTATTATTACTATTATTACTACTATTATTACTACTATTATTACTACTACTATTACTATTATTACTACTACTATTACTACTACTACTACTACTATTACTACTACTACTACTACTACTATTACTACTACTACTAACTACTACTACTATTACTATTACTATTACTATTACTATTACTATTACTATACTATTACTATTACTATTACTATTACTATTACTATTACTATATATACTATTACTATTACTATTACTATTACTATTACTATTACTATTACTATTACTATTACTATTACTATTACTATTACTATTACTATTACTATTACTATTACTATTACTATACTATTACTATTACTATTACTATTACTATTACTATTACTATTACTATTACTATTACTATTACTATTACTATTACTATTACTATACTATATATACTATTACTATTACTATTACTATTACTATTACTATTACTATTACTATTACTATTACTATTATATACTATTACTATACTATTACTATTACTATTACTACTTACTATTACTACTACTATTACTACTACTATTACTACTATACTATTACTACTACTATTACTACTACTATTACTACTACTATTACTACTACTATTACTATACTATTACTACTACTATTACTACTACTATTACTACTACTATTACTACTACTATTACTACTACTATTACTACTACTATTACTATTACTACTACTATTACTACTACTATTACTACTACTATTACTACTACTATATACTACTATTACTACTACTATTACTACTACTATTACTACTACTATTACTACTACTATTACTACTATATTACTACTATATTACTACTACTATTACTACTACTATTATATACTATACTACTATTACTACTACTATTACTACTACTATTACTACTACTATACTATACTTACTACTATTACTACTACTATTACTACTACTATTACTACTACTATTACTACTACTATTACTACTACTATTTACTACTACTATTACTACTACTATATCTACTACTATTACTACTACTATTACTACTATTACTACTACTATTACTACTACTATACTACTATTACTACTACTATTACTACTACTATTTACTACTACTATTACTACTACTATTACTACTACTATTACTACTACTATTACTACTACTATTACTACTACTATTACTACTACTATTACTACTACTATTACTACTACTATTACTACTACTTACTACTACTATTACTACTACTATTACTACTACTATTACTACTACTATTACTACTACTATTACTACTACTATTACTACTACTATTACTACTACTATTACTACTACTATTACTACTACTATTACTACTACTATTACTACTACTATTACTACTACTATTACTACTACTATTACTATACTATTACTAACTACTATACTATTACTACTACTATTACTACTACTATTACTACTACTATTACTACTACTATTACTACTACTATTACTACTACTATTACTACTACTATTACTACTACTATTACTACTACTATTACTACTACTATACTACTACTATTACTACTACTATTACTACTACTATTACTACTACTATACTACTACTATTACTACTATACTATTACTACTACTATTACTACTACTATTACTACTACTATTACTACTACTATTACTACTACTATTACTACTACTATTACTACTACTATTACTACTACTATTACTACTACTATTACTACTACTATTACTACTACTATTACTACTACTATTACTACTACTATTACTACTACTATTACTACTACTATTACTACTACTATTACTACTACTATTACTACTACTATTACTACTACTATTACTACTACTATTACTACTACTATTACTACTACTATTACTACTACTATTACTACTACTATTACTACTACTATTACTATACTATTACTACTACTATTACTACTACTATTACTACTATTACTACTACTATTACTACTACTATTACTACTACTATTACTACTACTATTACTACTACTATTACTACTACTATTACTACTACTATTACTACTACTATACTACTACTATTACTACTACTATTACTACTACTATTACTACTACTATTACTACTACTATTACTACTACTATTACTATTACTACTACTATTACTACTACTATTACTACTACTATTTACTACTACTATTACTACTACTATTACTACTACTATTACTACTACTATTACTACTACTATTACTACTACTATTACTACTACTATTACTACTACTATTACTACTATACTATTACTACTACTATTACTACTACTATTACTACTACTATTACTACTACTATTACTACTACTATTACTACTACTATTACTACTACTATTACTACTACTATTACTACTATATATTACTACTACTATTACTACTACTATTACTACTACTATTACTACTAACTATTACTACTATATTACTATACTATTACTACTACTATTACTACTACTATTACTACTACTATTACTACTACTATTACTACTACTATTACTACTACTATTACTACTACTATTACTACTACTATTACTACTACTATACTACTTACTACTATTACTACTACTATTACTACTACTATTACTACTACTATTACTACTACTATTACTACTACTATTACTACTACTATTACTACTACTATTACTACTACTATTACTACTACTATTACTACTACTATTACTACTACTATTACTACTACTATTACTACTACTATTACTACTACTATTACTACTACTATTACTACTACTATTACTACTACTATTACTACTACTATTACTACTACTATTACTACTACTATTACTACTACTATTACTACTACTATTACTACTACTATTACTACTACTATTACTACTACTATTACTACTACTATTACTACTATTACTACTACTATTACTACTACTATTACTACTACTATTACTACTACTATTACTACTACTATTACTACTACTATTACTACTACTATTACTACTACTATTACTACTACTATTACTACTACTATTACTACTACTATTACTTACTATTACTACTACTATTACTACTACTATTACTACTACTATTACTACTACTATTACTACTACTATTACTACTACTATTACTACTACTATTACTACTACTACTACTACTACTATTACTACTACTATTACTACTACTATTACTACTACTATTACTACTACTATTACTACTACTATTACTACTACTATTACTACTACTATTACTACTACTATTACTACTACTATTACTACTACTATTACTACTACTATTACTACTACTATTACTACTACTATTACTACTACTATTACTACTACTATTACTACTACTATTACTACTATTACTATACTATTACTACTACTATTACTACTACTATTACTACTACTATTACTACTACTATTACTACTATTACTACTACTATTACTACTACTATTACTACTACTATTACTACTACTATTACTACTACTATTACTACTACTATTACTACTACTATTACTACTACTATTACTACTACTATTACTACTACTATTACTACTACTATTACTACTACTATTACTACTACTATTACTACTACTATTACTACTACTATTACTACTACTATTACTACTACTATTACTACTACTATTACTACTACTATTACTACTACTATTACTACTATATACTACTATTACTACTACTATTACTACTACTATTACTACTACTATTACTACTACTATTACTACTACTATTACTACTACTATTACTACTACTATTACTACTACTATTACTACTACTATTACTACTACTATTACTACTACTACTACTACTATTACTACTACTATTACTACTACTATTACTACTACTATTACTACTACTATTACTACTACTATTACTACTACTATTACTACTACTATTACTACTACTATTACTACTACTATTACTACTACTATTACTACTACTATTACTACTACTATTACTACTACTATTACTACTACTATTACTACTACTATTACTACTACTATACTACTATTACTACTACTATTACTACTACTATACTACTACTATTACTACTACTATTACTACTACTATTACTACTACTATTACTACTACTATTACTACTACTATTACTACTACTATTACTACTACTATTACTACTACTATTACTACTACTATTACTACTACTATTACTACTACTATTACTACTACTATTACTACTACTATTACTACTACTATTACTACTACTATTACTACTACTATTACTACTACTATTAACTACTACTATTACTACTACTATTACTACTACTACTATTACTAACTACTATTACTACTACTATTACTACTACTATTACTACTACTATTACTACTACTATTACTACTACTATTACTACTACTATTACTACTACTATTACTACTACTATTACTACTACTATACTACTACTATTACTACTACTAATTACTACTACTATTACTACTACTATTACTACTACTTACTACTACTATACTACTACTATTACTACTACTATTACTACTACTATTACTACTACTATTACTACTACTATTACTACTATTACTATACTTACTACTACTATTACTACTACTATTACTACTACTATTACTACTACTATTACTACTACTATTACTACTACTATTACTACTACTATTACTACTACTATTACTACTACTATTACTACTACTATTACTACTACTATTACTAACTATACTATTACTACTACTATTACTACTACTATTACTACTACTATTACTACTACTATTACTACTACTATTACTACTACTATTACTACTACTATTACTACTACTATTACTACTACTATTACTACTACTATTACTACTACTATTACTACTACTATTACTACTACTATTACTACTACTATTACTACTACTATTACTACTACTATTACTACTACTATTACTACTACTATTACTACTACTATTACTACTACTATTACTACTACTATTACTACTACTATACTACTACTATTACTACTACTATTACTACTACTATTACTACTACTATTACTACTTACTATTACTACTACTATTACTACTACTATTACTACTACTACTACTACTATTACTACTACTATTACTACTACTATTACTACTACTATTACTACTACTATTACTACTACTATTACTACTACTATTACTACTACTATTACTACTACTATTACTACTACTATTACTACTACTATTACTACTACTATTACTACTACTATTACTACTACTATTACTACTACTATTACTACTACTATACTACTACTATTACTACTACTATTACTACTACTATTACTACTACTATTACTACTACTATTACTACTACTATTACTACTACTATTACTACTACTATTACTACTACTATTACTACTACTATTACTACTACTATTACTACTACTATTACTACTACTATTACTACTATTACTACTACTATTACTACTACTATTACTACTACTATTACTACTACTATTACTACTACTATTACTACTACTATTACTACTACTATTACTACTACTATTACTACTACTATTACTACTACTATTACTACTACTATTACTACTACTATTACTACTACTATTACTACTACTATATACTACTACTATACTACTATTACTACTACTATTACTACTACTATTACTACTACTATTACTACTTATCTACTACTATTACTACTACTATTACTATACTATTACTACTACTATTTACTACTACTAATTACTACTACTATTACTACTACTATTACTAACTACTATTACTACTAACTATTACTACTACTATTACTACTACTATTACTACTACTATTACTACTACTATTACTACTACTATTACTACTACTATTACTACTACTATTACTACTACTATTACTACTACTATTACTACTACTATTACTACTACTATTACTACTACTATTACTACTACTATTACTACTACTATTACTACTACTACTATTACTACTACTATTACTACTACTATTACTACTATACTATATTACTACTACTATTTACTACTACTATTACTACTACTATTACTACTACTATTTACTACTACTATTACTACTACTATACTACTACTATTACTACTACTATTACTACTACTATTACTACTACTATTACTACTACTATTACTACTACTATTACTACTACTATTACTACTACTATTACTACTACTATTACTAACTACTATTACTACTACTATTACTACTACTATTACTACTACTATTACTACTACTATTACTACTACTATTACTACTACTACTACTATACTACTACTATTACTACTACTATTACTACTACTATTACTACTACTATTACTACTACTATTACTACTACTATTACTACTACATTACTACTACTATTACTACTACTATTACTACTACTATTACTACTACTATTACTACTACTATTACTACTACTATTACTACTACTATTACTACTACTATTACTACTACTATTACTACTACTATTACTACTACTATTACTACTACTATTACTACTACTATTACTACTACTATTACTACTACTATTACTACTACTATTACTACTACTATTACTACTACTATTACTACTACTATTACTACTACTATTACTACTACTATTACTACTACTATTACTACTACTATTACTACTACTATTACTACTACTATTACTACTACTATTACTACTACTATTACTACTACTATTACTACTACATATTACTACTACTATTACTACTACTATTACTACTACTATTACTACTACTATTACTACTACTATTACTACTACTATTACTACTACTATTACTACTACTATTACTACTACTATTACTACTACTATTACTACTACTATTACTACTACTATTACTACTACTATTACTACTACTATTACTACTACTATTACTACTACTATTACTACTACTATTACTACTACTATTACTACTAACTATTACTACTACTACTTAACTACTACTATTACTACTACTTATTACTACTACTATTACTACTACTATTACTACTACTATTACTACTACTATTACTACTACTATTACTACTACTATTACTACTACTATTACTACTACTATATACTACTACTATACTACTATACTATTACTACTACTATTACTACTACTATTACTACTACTATTACTACTACTATTACTACTACTATTACTACTACTATTACTACTACTATTACTACTACTATTACTACTACTAGTACTACTACTATTACTACTACTATTACTACTACTATTACTACTACTATTACTACTACTAATTTACTACTACTATTACTACTACTATTACTACTACTATTACTACTACTATTACTACTACTATTACTACTACTATTACTACTACTATTACTACTACTATTACTACTAACTATTACTACTACTATTACTACTACTATTACTACTACTATTACTACTACTATTACTACTACTATTACTACTACTTACTACTTACTACTTACTACTTACTACTACTATTACTACTACTATTACTACTACTATTACTACTACTATTACTACTACTATTACTACTACTATTACTACTACTATTACTACTACTATTACTACTACTATTACTACTACTATTACTACTACTATCTACTACTACTACTATTTACTACTACTATTACTACTACTATTACTACTACTATTACTACTACTATTACTACTACTATTACTACTACTATTACTCACTAACTATTACTACTACTATTACTATCTACTATTACTACTACTATTACTACTACTATTACTACTACTATTACTACTACTATTACTACTACTATTACTACTACTATTACTAACTACTATTTACTACTACTATTACTACTACTATTACTACTACTATTACTACTACTATTACTACTACTATTACTACTACTATTACTACTACTATTACTACTACTATTACTACTACTATTACTACTACTATTACTACTACTATTACTACTACTATTACTACTACTATTACTAACTACTATTACTACTACTATTACTACTACTATTACTACTACTATTACTACTACTATTACTACTACTATTACTACTACTATTACTACTACTATTACTACTACTATTACTACTACTATTACTACTACTATTACTACTACTATTACTACTAACTATACTACTACTATTACTTACTTACTATTACTACTACTATTACTACTACTATTACTACTACTATTACTACTACTATTACTACTACTATTACTACTACTATTACTACTACTATTACTACTACTATTACTACTACTATTAACTACTACTATTACTACTACTATTACTACTACTATTACTACTACTATTACTACTACTATTACTACTACTACTACTATTACTACTACTATTACTACTATTACTACTACTATTACTACTACTATTACTACTACTATTACTACTACTATTACTACTACTATTACTACTACTATTACTACTACTATTACTACTACTATTACTACTACTATTACTACTACTATTACTACTACTATTACTACTACTATTACTACTACTATTACTACTACTATTACTACTACTATTACTACTACTACTTATACTACTACTATTACTACTACTATTACTACTACTATTACTACTACTATTACTACTACTATTACTACTACTATTACTTACTACTAGTATACTACTATTACTACTACTATTACTACTACTTACTACTACTATTACTACTACTATTACTACTACCTATTACTACTACTATTACTACTACTATTACTACTACTATTACTACTACTATTAACTACTATTACTACTACTATTACTACTACTATTACTACTACTATTACTA